>JARYGA010055244.1:0-46178 GCA_030545235.1 Helianthus tuberosus
ACACACCCAGGGATTCCTATCACGGCCCGTGAGCGATTGAAAATAATGATTTTATTTGGTTTTGTTTTGCTTTGTTTTTTTAATAAAATTAGGGTTATGCGGGTCCATTTTCTTATCTACGGAGCATTGTTGAAAACGCTTGTTTGATCTATCCAAAACAGATCATTTTTAGGTGGAAATTAACCCTAATGCAACCCTTAACTATGAACTGAGTTAAGAGTCTGATGGGTACCTGATTTCACCAAGCTTGTACCAAAATTTAAAATGAAATGTATGAACAAATTGTAAAAACATCAAAGTTTGTAAATCTTGATTTGAATCTCATATGTGGTGAGGTTTCAACCTGAGTTTTCCCAATCAAACTCGTGAAAAGAAACGGTAAAGTAAATGAAAAAGAATGAAAAGAAATGGTACTGAAATCTTGCTGATCGCCAAGGGAGTTTCAGAGTGTTTGGGAGAGAGTTTGAGCGATTGGAGGGGGAAATGAGTGAGGTAGTGTGCCTATTTATAGGTTTAGGGCGAGTTTGGGACGAGAGGGAGCCTTCAGGCGACAAGAGGGTTGGGGCGACAGGGCCCTTTGGCATGAAAGGGGGCCTTTCGTGCGAATGGTGTTTCCCTTCCTCTCTCTCGAAAGTCCGAGTTTGATAAATTCACAAGTTTTTATTGGTTTTACATGTAATGTGTATAAATGTGTATAGTACAAGAATAAAATATGCATAATGGTGTCTAAAACAATTGATTTTGAGTATAAACATGCAAACAAGTCTAACATGAATAACATAAATGTGGATAAAATACTGAGATTTTCATTATGATCACTAGTCTCGGATTATAAAGTTGAAACGAAGTAGTATACAATACAAATTCAAGTTTCCAAAAATATAATTACAACAATACTTTCCAAATAAGGAAAGTATGAAAATGCGAAGCGTTACGATAAAGATATATAAAAATTTGGAAGGTGAACAAGGAAATTATTATGGCAAACCAAACCTAGCGGTATTAATGTATTTTTAGGTGGAGTATTTTTGTAGATATAAACTAATTCGTGCCATAGGGTGAACCAAATGTCCAAAACGAAAGAGTTAGGTGCCATTTACGTCCCTGTGGTTTGTCCACTTATACCATTTCAGGCCAAATTTCAAAATTGTATCATTTTCCTCCCTAACATTTTTGAAACATTCTATTTCAGTCCAAATAATAACCCCAGATAGTTTAATGAAGGTTAAAATTGTCCTTTCATATTTTCTTTTAATTTCTCTTTTAAAATCCCTACTAAAAATTCATCTATACTTTTCTAGTCAAACACACTATTATCCTTGTCATCAACCAAACACAAAATCAATCATCAATTTCACACACAACTAACTTCAACTTCCAGATTATACCTGAGGAACAAGCATAACACCCACTGTAACGTCGGAGATGACATCCGGCTGGAGATTCTCGTGCCAATAATAACTACGTATCTACCTGGAACACGGAAGGAACAAATCGATCCAATCTACCGGCTTCATCGGCTTCATTTTCATTCTCTATCGCAAAAACGATGGTCTTGGAGGAAGAAGACGGCGACGGTGTATCGGCAGCGCCGTAGCGGTGCTACAACGGTATGATTTTGACCGGACGAGAAGTCGCCAGCATTAGATAAGCCACATGCTCATAATATTTAATTATATAATCATCAAATTTACCTAAATGAATGCAAATGATATTGAAACATGATGAAATCATGAGATATGGTAGCAACTGACAAAATGTACATTTTTTACTTAACTAAAATATCCTTTATACATTTGTGTTATCGGTGAAACTGTATTTGATTTTCTGATTACAAAACTTTATACATTTAAAACCATATAGGCCTAGTAAAATATTCATTTAACCAACATGCTAATGCAATGTTTCATTGACAAACACACGTTAAGTGGTGTGTAATATTAATCTCTGTATTGATTGAATGAATAAAGAGAGAAATGATACAATATTTATAGGCTACAATGTTACACCTAGCTACCTTAAATAATACAAAGTTATACAAAAATCTATTATCTAACATCCCCCCGCAAGCTGAACGGTGGCGGTCCAATACGAAGCATTTGATGACAAATATTGAATTGAGAACTTGGAAGACTCTTTGTGAATATATCAGCCACCTGAAGCTTGGTTGAAACAAATTTTGTAGCCAATTTTCCAGCAGCAACTAGTTCACGAATGAAATGATCCCGTTTATGAGAAACGGGATTCTGAGTGAGAAAGATAGCACTTTGATTATCACAAAGAATGATAGGTCTGCCCGGAGGCATGGCATGAAGTTCCTGAAGGAGATGAGTTACCCAAACAATTTCAGCAGCAGTGTTAGCCATGGCGCGGTACTCAGACTCACAACTCGATCTTGCAACAGTTGGTTGCTTCTTAGCACTCCAAGAAATGAGATTACCACCCAAGAAAATAGAATAGCCATAAGTGGAACAACGAGTCTCTAAGCAACGTGCCCAATCAGCATCAGAGTAGCCAAGAAATGAAGTGTGAGTGGGGCGACTATAATGTAAACCAAATGCAAGAGTACCCTTGAGATAGCGAAGAATCCTTTTGACTTCTTGAAAATGAGCAACAGATGGAGCATGAAGAAATTGACTAACTTGATTGACAGCGTAGGCAATGTCAGGTCTCGTGATCGTTAATTATTGGAAAGCACTTACTATGGAACGATAATGAGTAGCATCTGGAAACAAATCACCTGTAGAAACAAAAGAAACATTGGTGCCTAAGGGTGTTGGTGCAGGTTTTGCATCCAACATCTTAGCACGAGTTAAAATATCTAAAGTATATTTAGATTGATTTAAAAATAGACCATTCGAAGTGTAGGTAACCTCTAATCCCAAGAAGTAGTTGAGTTTCCCAATATCCTTAGTGGCAAATTCTTTGTTTAGAGAGGTGATGAATGCAGATAAGGTGGATGGTTGCTCCATAAAAACACTTTCATTTAGATGTCCATGTAAAAATGCATTGTTGACATCTAATTGATGAAGGTACCACCCATTTATAACAGCGAGAGCTAAAACCGTGCGCACGGTGGCGGCTTTGACAACCGGGCTGAAGGTATGAGAGTAATCAAGTCCTGGGACTTGAGCGAATCCTTGAGCAACTAACCGTGCCTTGTAACGTTCAATAGTGCCATCCGACTTAAATTTTGTTCGAAAAAAACCACTTTGAACCAACAACATTAGCATTTGATGGTTGTGGAACAAGAGTCCAAGTGTGATTTTTCTCAAGAGCATGAAGCTCGGCTTCCATAGCATGTATCCATTTTGTGTCTTTGGAAGCCACATGATAAGTTGTAGGATCCGTTGTAGCAAATAGAGCATGATGAATAGGAATCGACTTCGTGTGAGCCAAGTCAACACGATGACATGGTTTAAAAATTCCCGATTTTGCCCGAGTGATCATTGGATGCGATGGGGGAGGTGGGGGTATAGGTATGTTCAGAGAAGGTGATAATTGGGACTCGACATTCGACGAGGATTGATCTGTCGAAATAGGCGAGGAAGGAGGGGTATTTTCAGGAGTGGTTGATACAATAGACGTTGTAGATGGGCTTTGTGGTGTGGATGGGGTGGTGGGAGTTGGGTTGTTTGGTTGAAGGTGAACTGGGCTGGAAATTGGGTTAATGTTCAAAGGAATTGGGCCGACGTTTTAGGAAGCAATAGGCTGCGTTGTTGGTTGTGAGGTGTCATTATGGGCTAGTGGGTTATTGTTTGGTGATAGAAAAGGAATAAATTGAGTGTGACAAGGTGGAACAGTAGGCGTAGGGTAGTGGGGTGTAGCAACAGTTTGGGGAGCAGGGGAAATATTATTTAGTGGAGCTATATTTAATGAGGTGTTTGGTGAAGTATCTAAAAAGGTTGATATTTCCAACTTATCAATTGAGGTAATAGTACTAGACGGGTCAAGGGGAAAATTTGACTCGTCAAAGTGAGCATGTCGAGTGATGTAGACACGAGATGTGTTTGGATCAAGGCATCGATATCCTTTATATTGTGCGCAATAATCAATGAAAATACACGGTATGCTTCGAGGTGACAATTTATGAGAAGCATAATCACGAAGGTATGGAAAGACACGACAACCAAATGCCCGGAATGAGGCATAATGTGGTGGTTGATGATATAAAACTTCAAAAGGCGACTTTCCATGTAATAATAATGTGGGTAAGCGATTTATAATAAAAACCGCGGAGGAAAAAGCATCAACCCAAAATTTGGCGGGTAACTTAGCATGAAACAACATAGCGAAGTCGGTTTCAACAATGTGTCTGTGTATCTGTTCAACCCGCCCATTTTGTTGTGGGTATAAGGACACGAAATACGGTGAAAAGTGCCATTATGTTCAAACAAGTGGCGGACACGATTATTTGTGAATTCTTTGCCTCCATCACTTTGAAAAAATTTTATTTTAGTGGAAAATTAAGTTTGAACAAACGGTATAAAAAGTGACAAGGCGTCGACAAACTCGGACTTTGCTCGTAAGGGGTACAACCAAGTGAATCGAGAAAAGTCATCAACAAAGGCAACATAGTAAGAAAAATTGTCAACCGATTTTATCAGTGATGGCCCCTATAAATCACAATGTATTATGTCTAAAGGAGAAGTAGCCCGTTTATTATTAATAACAAAAGGTTGCCTTTTTGATTTGGCAATTTCACAAGGAGAACAAAGTCCCGGCTTAGGTAAAACTGAAGTAAAAGGATAAATGACCATTATTCTTAAGTAAAGTTACGACATCAAAATTAACATGACCAAGACGGGAATGCCAAATTTCAAAGGAAGCTTTTGGACACGAGTGAGTAGTCAATAAAGCTTCATTATTGTTACGAAGAACATAAAGGCCGTCTTCACGGCACCCCTGGGCTATAGTTTCCTTGGTTTAACGATCCTCAATGTAAAAATACAGGTGAGAAAATAGAACATCAACATGATTATCCTCAGTTAATTTACCAATAGAAATAAGATTTTTAGTAAGATTTGGGACCACTAAAACATCATTAAGTTTAAGTTTACCAAAAAGTGTGGTGTTACCGACATGAGTTATTGGCAAAGTTTGGCCATTGCCAAAATAAACTTTTTTAGTACCTTGAGTTGGAGTAGCATTTTGAAGAGTATTCATGTTTGGAAGCATGTGAGAGGAAGCTCCTGTATCAGACGTCCAATCGGGAATAGTGGAATTCAAATGGCATTGAGCATGAAAAGCTTGAGCCAATTGGTCGTCAGACGGGGTTGTTGACGCAACAAAATTAGGAAGTTGACAACATTGAGATGCATAATGTCCAGTTTTGCGACATAACTGACATGTCGGTGGTCGGCCGGTATGATTGTTGCTTTTGTTTGAACCCCTAAATTGGTTATAATTGGGCCGTGTAGACCGATATTGGGCCTGGTGAGAAGGGCCACGAGTGTGGTTATGTTGCCTAGGAAAAGAACCATTAAATCCTCTTGGGCCATAAGAATTGGGCCTGGGGTTCTGAGCTACAAAGGCAACCTGAGGAACATTAGAAAAACTGTTATTAGCATGTAAGTTTTTAACAAACAATTCATGGCTTTCCGCACTAGCCAAAAGGTCTGAAAGATTCGGGATAGGGCGTGTTGAGCGGACCGTAGTAGAGAAATTCTCAAACTTGGTTCCAAGACCACGCAAAAACCAATGGAGTTGATCCATGGCATCCACAGGATGGCCAATTGCACGTAATTGGTGACAAATAGCCTTGAATGCCCGACCAAATTCTGCAACCGTTTTTTCACCTTTCTTGAGAGCCCGGAGATTATCATGAAGGTTTTGGACACGTTCCACTGATGCATTGCAAAAGGCTACCTCAAGCGCAACCCATATGTCCCGAGCCGAAGTTAATCCCACTATAATGGACAGTGCTTCTTCGATTAATGAAGCATTAAGTGTAATAATGGCTTGTTGCTCTTGTTGAATCCAAGTTGAATAATCTGGGTTATTGACTTCTTTGTCATTTTTGGTAAGCACATGTGGAGGAGGAGATTACGAACCATCCACATGTGCAAGAAGTTGTTGACAGGCAAGGAGGGGAAGCATTTGTGTACGCCAATAAATGTAATTTGTTGATGAAAGTTTGATAGTTATCATTGGTTCCCAACCGGTCATAGGGATATTGACATTTGTGGATGATACAGCCATTGTATTGGACAGAAAAAAGATCGGCTGGATGTGATAAACTGGAAGAGGTGGAGATAAGAACTTAGATGAATATAATATATGGAATTGAGGGCAGAAAGTGAAAGGATAAAGGCTGATGGAAGAAGGCAGAAGAAACAGATAAAGAAGGGAAACGGGCAAAAGAAACAGAAGCAGAAGAGGAGAAGGAGAGACTTGAGGAAACTCAACCACCAATGTTATTGGCTGATACCATGTGTAATATTAATCTATGTATTGATTGAATGAATAAAGAGAGAAATGATACAATATTTATAGGCTACAATGTTACACCTAGCTACCTTAAATAATACAAAGTTATACAAAAATCTATTATCTAACAAGTGGATTCAATGTTTGATGTTCTCAATTCTAGATGGACACACGCTCAAATAACCATTAAGCGCAGTTATATAAAATTTGAGTAAATTTCATCATGTCCAGAACTTCGGCAATGTCTCGTCCGGCGTCGATACACCGTTGGGTGATGGGATTTGTTAGAAAAGACGAATGGCATCGTAAATGAGGTTGGATTTGATTTTGAAGTACTGGTTGAATGGTGATGATGGAGAAGAAAGGTAAAGAAAGTAGAGAGAGACGAGTTTGAGAGAGAGTAAAATATATTTTCTTAGCTTTTTTTAATGGTACACCCTCCCGGATTACTAACTATACCCCCTATAAAAACATCACTTCATTACATCACAAATTAACATTTTATTGTTTTTTTTTTTTTGTCTTTTTAATTATTATTATTATTATTTACTTTTTTTTTTGAAGAAGGGCGAAAAATTCATAAATACTTAAGCAAGGAGCTCAAGTGAGACAAAGTACAACAAGGAAAGAGAAAACAAATACAATACAGAACATGGAAAACATACACTAACTCTTGATGTATCACTAAGTAATAACGATGGAAAAACTCCTCCATTTCTCCCAGGTTAAACCTGAGAGCTTCCCACGTGTTTTGACCAATTGATATGAAACCTCCTTTATATCACAAACAACCTTCTCCAGTCTTGGTATCCGTTTTCTGAAAATACTGTCATTCCTTGCACGCCAAATGATCCAGCAGGTAGCCGCTAAAACTACCCCTACTGCCCTTTTAAACGGCTTTCCAGCTTTAAGAGATGCATTAAGTTCGAGGAGTTGAACAACGCTCATGGTGAAACGAGGGAGCGGGATTTTTAACCATTGAAAGATCAATACCCATATGCTTTGAGCAAGCTCACAGGAGACAAGTAAATGATTCACCGATTCAATCAGACCATCGCACATAACATAGGCAGTGGATGGAAGCACGATACATCGCAGATGCAGTGCTTCTCTCGTCGGGATCATATCTTATACCGCACGCCATAGAAAACAATTTACCTTCTCCGGGATCCAGTGCAACCAGTTAATTAGTTTAGGTTTAGGAATTACATTTATGTGATCCAATTCTCCTCACAGCTCACGAACCAAAAAGGAGTCAACATTCGAACCTGTTTTCCACAACCATAAATCTGACCCAGTCCCCATATCCACCGTATGTAGAAGACCTGTGCAAACTGACCAATCGGCAAGGAGCTCGGGTGAAGCCAGAGTGGACCCACTGCCCCAAATCCACAAGACCGAGTCATTGACGATATGATACCGATGCTGCACCATGCTTCTTTTTTCCGATTCTGCTGTGTATAGTCTGGGAAAAACCTCACATAATGGCAGATTACAGGCCCACTTATCAAGCCAAAACAACGTCTTATCTGCCACCCCTATTTTCAAAACCAATCGATCTTTAATGTTTACGGCTGGGTTGTTCCTAGCTCTTCCCATGTTGACGATGGATTTCCTGACCCCTCCTAAAGAACTCTTCAATGGAATATACGAGTGATTACGACCGCCACCATGTAATACTGTGATTAATCTTCCCCACAGCATTGAGTTTTTCATTTTTGCATCTATAGCTCCATTTTACTAACAAAGCCTTGTTTGTGGATTCTAGAATGCCAATGCCCAGACCCCCCCCCCCCCCACCTCCTTTGGTGCCACCACTTTAAACCAAGGTACCCAACTTATTTTGTTTTTATCCACACAACCGCCCCATAGGAATTTGCGACGTAGCCGTTCCAACTGCTTGATCACTTGAGCCGGTGCACTAAAGAGCGAGAAGAAGTAACTTGGTAAGTTACCTAGAACGGCTTCGATGAGAGTGGCCCTCCCCCCAAAAGATAGCATCCTTGCCTTCCATACGATTAGTTTACTTTCAAATCTTTCGATCACCGGTTTCCAATTTCTCACTAGACCTATGTTTGCCCCAACCGGGAGGCCGAGATAGTTAAAGGGGAACGTCCCCGATTTACATTGAAGAATATAAGCCATACTTATGATTTCACTGTTAGACACCCCAACACCATACAGTTGGCTTTTTGTGAAGTTGACTTTCAGCCCTGATGCTAGATGAAAACATCGTAATAATCTAGCCAGGTTGTTAAAATTTGAGACCGACCATTCGCCCACAAACAACACATCATCCGCGTAGAGTAAGTGCGATATAATAGGCCCATTGTTAGGTGTGACAATACCCTTGAAGATGCCTTGCTCGTTAGCACTAGTCGACGCCACGTGCAAAGCTTCCATAACTAGAATGAATAGTAAAGGTGACAATGGATCGCCATAACGTACACCACGAGGTACATTGAATTCCTGAGTAGGTGACCCGTTAACAAGAATGGAGGATCTGGCTGATGAGAGTAACCCAGTGATCCATTTACGCCAAAGCACGGGGAAACCCATTTGCTCAAGTACAGAGTCAAGGAAGTCCCAACTAATGGAGTCGAAAACTTTGAAAAGAAGCATTTTTTTCTTATATTTTTCCCCCATGACACTAATTCATTGATTATGAGAGGACCTTATAGTATGCTTCTGCCCTCAATGTATGCCGTTTGTGTCTCACTAACAAGACCGCCAATCACCTTTTTAAGCCTGTTTGCTAGAATCTTTGAGACCACTTTCGATATACAACCTATGAGATTTATGGGACGAAAGTCTTTGATAAACTGAGGGTTGGAGGATTTTGGTACAAGAGTAACGAAGCTAGAGTTGCAACCACGGTTTAGTCTATCGTTCATGTAGAATTAATCAAGTATGTTTGTGAAGTCAGATTCAAAAATCTCCCAAAAATGCTTGATGAATTCAAAAGTAAAACCATCAGGGCCAGGTGCTTTTTCTCTACCACAATCCCAAACGGCATCTTTAATCTCGGATTTAGAGAATCTCTTTACCAACATTGCTTGCTGAACGCCAGAGAGTGACTTAAAACCATTGTTGAGAAACTTTGGCCTTAGGTGATCTTCCTCGGTAAAGACATTTTGGAAATAATCTTTGATACCCTTTTTTAACTCGTTCGGTTGCGAAACCCACATCCCATCGATAACAAGCCCGTTAATTCTGTTATTTTTGATGACCTTTGACCACTCCATGGAAGAAAGAGGAGTTTTCATCTCCATCTTCCAGCCACTTTACTTTTGCCCATTGTTTAAGATCTTCCAAGTGACCCTCTTCAATTTCACCAAGTGTTTTGATCCATAATTCCCTGTTAAGTATCTCAGCCTATGATAAGTCCTACGATTCAGCTTTAAGGTCGATATCTTCAACTTTTTTTGAGAGGTCCGAAATATATTCTTTGTTCCTTTTTTTTCAGCTTAGCATACCAAGGTTTCAAGGAGGCTTTAATTGCCTTTAAACGCGCAGCCAACAGTTGATCCGGTGGGTCGAACGGCCCAACCCCAGTATATGAGCTTTTGACAATGTTTGCTATGCCATCTTCTTTAAGCCATGAGTTAAAGAATCTAAATGGAGGGGTCCCAAAATTCACCACAACACATGATAATAATAAAGGTCGATGATTCGAACGAATCATTTATTATTATTACTATTATTATTATTATTATTATTATTATTATTATTATTATTTTTAGAGTAAACCTCAATTTTCGTCCCTGTGGTTTGCTGATTTTAACACTTTCAGTCCAATAGTTTATGAATTACATTTATCATCCATTAGTTTGCTGATTTTAACAGTTTTAGTCCATTAGTTTCCTGATTTTAACAGTTTCAGTCCACACCAGTGTTAGTGGTGTGGACTGAAACTGTTAAAATCAGGAAACTAATGGACTAAAACTGTTAAAATTAGCAAACTAATGGATGATAAATGCAATGTTTAAACTATTGGACTGGAAGTGTTAAAATTAGCAAACCACAGGGATGAAAATTGAAGTTTACTCTTATTTTTAAAATATTTATTTGAATAAAAAATATTTATTAAAATTTTTTTTGAACGAACTCGGTTTTTAATAAAACTTATCTGAATGTTCAAAAAAAAGTAAAACAGGGTTGTCTTTTCATATTTTTTTAAAGTAAAATGTTAATAAGTTATTAAAGAAAACCATATTTTAGGTGAAATTAATTGTTATAAAAGAGAAATGAAAAACATATTTTATATATAATTTAGTAATTTTTTATTATTACACCCCCATATTATTGCATTTACTATTAGAAGCAGCAATGAATTTATTATTATTATTATTATTATTATTATTATTATTATTATTACTTTTTACTTATAGTTTATAAATTGTAAATACTATTAAAAACGTAAGAAAATATATTTAGACTAACTTATTTAGGGATGAGTATTTAGTAGTGGGTAATGGTATTGAACCGGTACCGGTACCGAATTTTTTCGTACCGTATATTTCGATACCGGTACCTAGTTTTTGTGGAATTTCTGTTTATTTGACTACTTGTCATTTGTATTTTTATTGTTAGTTAGTTTTTTTTTCTTTTAACAGAGAAATTTCAATCAGGGAGAAAGCTATTCAAAGAAAATTATGATATTCTCTGTTACTTGAGAAAACTATTCAAAGAAAATTATGATATTCTCTATTACTTGTCATTCCATGTTATTGTTCCTTTGTTTTATTTTCATTTGCCATGTGATTGTTAGTCTGTTTTCTTTTTAACAGAGAAATTTCATTCAAAGCTATTCAGATTCCATTCAAAGAAAATTCACTCTAACTTCAGCTTCTTTGGGGTATACTTGAGGAAGCTATTCAAAGAGCTGCATCGTTATTGTTCTATATTAATAGAGTTACTTGTTCAGCCATTGATCTACTTATGCTACATCATATGATTCTGAAAAGCTAAAGAGATGTCTGGATTTTCAACGGATAAGGTATAGTTTATAACACATATTTCAAGTTTCAAGTTAGTTATATATTCTAGCTAGTTTAAATGAGTTCGTCTAGAAAACTAATAATCTGTATTAGTTATACATATAAAACATTCATATATTTATGTTTATATTTACTTAATATGATTACTTTATTGTATGATTATTAGTTATACTATCTTGAATTAAAAATCACCTAAATTATAATTTCGTTATACATGAAGCATCACTATATAATTTATTTTATTTTTTGCTCCAAACTTAATCTCATTTTATCATTATTAATAACTTATCTCATGTATAGAGTTATAAACCTTACTAAAAAATAAGCTTTTTCATCTATATGGATCAAACTTTTTAATAAAATTCTATTTTACCCTAAAACAATTACTATTTCGCAACTAATATTACTTCACTTTTAGGTGTTCAAGTCTCGTGAGGAGTTGATGGAATGGGTTAGAAACACCGGACGTAGTCTTGGTTACGCTATTGTCATTAAAAGGTCGAAACCAAAAGGTGGCTACGTATCTAAAGTTGTACTTATGTGTGATTGTGGTGCTGTTTATAAATCAATTAAAGATTCAAGTAAAGCAACGGGAACCAGGAAGATTAACTGCCCATTTGAAATGGTAGGGAAATATTCCAAAGAGAAAGATTCTTGGACGCTAAAAGTAAGAACTGCTGAACATAATCATCCACCCGGAGAATATATGGAGGGACACCCAATCTTAAAACGGTTGACACCTAATGAACACCAATTGGTGGCAGAGTTGACAGGGAAGCATGTGTTGCCAAAAGATATTTTAGGTATTATGAAGGAGCGTGATGAAAATAATGTCTCTACAATTAAAAACATATATAATGCACGTGATAAAATTCGAGCAAAGGATCATAAAGGGAAATCTCTGATGGAGGTGTTAATGTCCTTTTTACCTGATAAAGGGTATATTTTTAATATTTCCACCAATAGAGTTTCAAACAAGTTGGAAGACTTATTCTTCGTTCATGAAAAATCAAACAAGTACTTTTTTGATTTTCCACATGTTTTGCTATGGATGTCACATACAATACGAACAAGTATAAATTGCCTTCTCTTCAAATTGTTGGCGTAACTTCTACCAACAAGACAATTTCCATAGCATTTGCAGTTATGCATAAAGAAACAGAGGAGAAATATGTTTGGGCATTAAACTGTTTAAAATCAACTCTAGATGAGAGTGTGAACCACGTGTTATAGTTACGGATAGGGAGTTAGCTCTGATGAATGCATGCGAGAAAGTTTTTCCGAATGCTACCCGATTACTTTGTAGGTGGCACATTTCTAAAAGTATATTTAGAAACTGCAAATCATTTTTCCCTCGCAGCATGATTGGGATATTTTCAATATATTGTGGAATGCACTTGTTGAATCTCAAACGTGGACATCATTCCTCCAAAATTACAAGCAACTTCAGTCAATGTTGATCCATCATCAAGGTACTTATTATTATTATTATTATTATTATTATTATTATTATTATTATTATTATTATTGTTGTTGTTGTTGTTATTATTATTGTTATTATTATTATTATTATTATTATTATTATTATTATTATTATTATTATTACAAATACTACTACTATTATCATCCTCATCATCATTATAATCTTGCAGATGTTTTGGATTACTTAAATAGTTCTTGGTTAAACAATTATAAGGAAATGTTTGTGTCTGTATGGACTGACGAGTGCTTACATTTCGGAAATCAGACAACTAACAGAGTTGAAAGCCAACATGCCAAGCTAAAAAGATACCTGAATTCCGAAAATTGTACCTTAGATAAGTTTCTTGGTCACGTTGATGATGTTGTGAACTCACAATATACAATAGTTAAAGACAGTTTCGAAAAAAAGTAGATCCATTCTAATGCATAAACACAACAGATTGGGAACTCCCAAGAGCATGATTACACTAAAAAGCCTACAAGGCATAGTTCATTTATGAATTATCAAGAGCAAGATTACACTCAAGTGCCTTCAAGGCATAGTTCATTTGTGAACTTCCAAGAGTATGATGACACTCAAGATCTTTGGAGGCATAGTTCATTTGGATATCCAGAGGCTGCTACACAAAGTTCATTAAGGGACCATAACGATTATGTTAGTTATATCAGTCCACACGTGAACTACCAAGTGCCTGGTGAACCAAGTCCATTCATAAATCAATATAATAAGGGGAAAAAACCGTTCAAGGAGTATGATGATAAAGTGGGTTACACCGGTCTATTTTTGAACTACCAAGTTCCTGGTGAACCAAGTCCGTTCATGACCCAAGATAATGATGGACAAGGTTTTTTTGCCAGCCTTCTAAACACATTGGGCTATGATTTCATGGGGTTAAACCAAGATGTTGCCGGACAGAGTTCTTTCGCCAACTCTACAAGTGCGCCGCACTATGATTTCACGGGGTTGAACCAAGATCAAACATCACAAGTGATACACGAATATATTGATCAAATTCTAAAAATCTTCCATGCGTATGTTACACGCATACATAACGTGTTAGGTGATGGAAATTGTGGATTTCCGGCGACGACTTCTGCTCTAGGGTACAATGAATATGAACGGTTATTTATCCGAAGATCACTGTTGGAAGAGCTACTTCAGTTTAGAAATAAGTACACTAAAGCTTTCTGTGGCTTATTTGAAATTGTGTTTACGTCCTTGGCTTGGTCAGGGTCGGGGGTTGCACCAAAAAAAAAGCATTGGATGATTATGCCAGAGGCAGGATTCTTGATTGCGAACAAGTTTAACGTAATCGTTCAATTTTTATCTAAAGAAAAAAGAAACAGTTCGACTTGTTTATCGCTTTGGAGAGGCCCTCACCAGTTCCTTGAAAAAAAAATTCAATTGCACACGTGAATGGTGGCCATTTTATAATGGTAGAATTGCAAGGAGAGTATCCAATTGCCACCACAAACAACCTATGGACATTAATGAGAGAAAATAATGCGGCTGACTGGGGAAATATATTTGAATCACGTCAAAATATATATAATTCTTGGATAGCACAATCTGCTACATATTATGTTGTAGATTAAAGCTCGGTATGTAAAATGTTTAATGATATAATTTTGTAAGAATGCACTTATTTTCTTGTAGTTTCTGTTACTACTATAAATGTAATTGAATAAATAACTAGTTATAATAATAGCTAACAATAATAATAATAATAATAATAATAATAATAATAATAATAATAAGTAATATATAATTAATCACTAAATAAAAGATTAAAAAAAGACAACTAAAAGACAAAAAAGATAAAGACTTAACAAAAGTTGTTAGCTAAAAGACAAAATATACTAAAAACAAAATAAAATTATTAATTGATGTCATGTTTTCATAGGGGAGGGTGTGTAATTAGTAATTAGGGAGGTGTATTTAGAGTATGTATTATTACCCTCATCCCATTAAAATTGTCTTATTTTGAATTTTCAAAGTCTTTATTTATAAACTTTGACCTTAAATAATTTTGTTTGTGTTAAATAATACTTGATTAAAGTTATATGATTTGAGTGTGTTTTACAAGTGTTTTTATCGGGTTAATTTTCACCAAGTTTTATATAACACAATAAATATATAATTAAAGTCAAAGTTTATAAATAAAGACTTTGAAAATTCAAAATAATACACATTTAATGGGATGGAGGGAGTATATTTTTTAAATTCTGTTTGTGCTAATTTTTAAAAGAGAAAAAATGAAAATAAAAAATAAAAATATAGAATGGCCATATTACCCCTCATTAAACTGAAGTTTTTAACTAGGGTTTATTTTTTGGACTAAAATGACACGTTTCGAAAATGTTAGGAAGGAAACTGATACAATTTTGAAATTTGGTTTGAAATGGCATAAGTGAACAAACCACAGAGACGTAAATGACCCTTAACTCAAAACGAAATTACCTTATTCAGTCATCCAGATTAAAGGAAAAAAAAAAAGAAAACAAACTAATTTAATCTATGGCAACATATCATCGCCAAAGGTAAACAAACACGAACATCGTTTACCATTTTCAAGTATCCAGAATAAAAAAAAAAAGGAAAAACGAATCAGTTTGTTCTATAGCGACGACATGTCGCCACGACAGGGTTTCTTCATTGGAGGGACGTTTATTCACTGTTAACATCCTATTCAAGCACGCCCAAGCTATGTTGTCGCCATAGGTCACAAAAACCCTAAAAGCTTTAAAAGCCTATAATGACAACTTGCGTCGCCACAGATGGACCAGTGCCGACGAATTGTGTCGTCACTATAGATCTCGTTGCTAAAAGCCTTCTTTCTTGTAGTGACGAAATATTTTAATACTCTAGTTTTGAACGTTACCTAAACTTGTCTTCGTTTATAGATGTGCTTACATCAAAAAATTAGGCTGCACGGTAAGGGGTGGCGCCCCCTCCACCTCAGCCAAGAAGCACTCAATGGCACCCTCCTTCCATTTTCACGACGCCATTAGAGGGCGCTACTGATCCTTCGCGAGCACAATAATGAGCAGGAACAAGGCAGATTGATGGGGCCATGTTGAATATGACCGTTGTGAACTGTCATATTTAAAAAAATTAATTTTTTTATATTTCATATACATATATATAACGCACTTATTTTTTTACCCATCTCACTCTCCATTCTTTACTCTCAAAATCTTCTCTATTGAATTTTAAAATGGCACGACATTGGACTGAGCAAGAGAATATCGCTTTGATCACGAGTTGGGTAGATGCCATCGAGCTAGGGATGTCTTTAGATTCGCGACACTTTTAGAACACGGTTATGTCAACATTCCATCAACATGTGGATGAAAACCAATAAACCATCGTAATATTAATAGAAATATTAGGAAGTTTTTGCTTCTAACAAAGTGTACAAGATTTAGAATGTGCTTTATCAATACGTTCAACTACGAGGAGGGTTTACTTGAGGAGTCGCGGCTTAGACAAAAACCAAAGAAATATTTTAGGCTCTAAGATTAGTAGATATATTTTTTTATCGTATTAATATAAAATCAAATACTTTAGTATTTAGCAGAGGTACGAGCCTATAGAACAAGAATACGAACTACGAGGATGGTTTACTTGAGGAGTCGCGGTTAGACAAAAACCAAAGAAATATTTTAGGTTTTAAGATTAGTAGATATATTTTTTTTATCGTATTAATATTAGGGATGGTAAAAAAGCCCAAGCCCGACGGGTATACCCGAAACTCGAAAAATACGGGCCGGGTATACCCGAAGCCCAATGGGTTTGGGTCGGGTACGGGCTTAAAAAAAGAAAAAAATTGGGTACGGGTATTGGATTTAGTGATACCCGCCTGATACCTAGCCCATTTACCCGAATAATACCCGAAAGTATCATATTTTAGATTTCCATATATATATAAACTTAGTACATGTACTTATTACATTCTTTATAGTCATATGTAAATATGTATTTGGCAAGTGTTTAGTGAACATATAACTTATTTTTGAGCATGTATATTGGATAAGGAAGCTATCACCCTTTATTATGTGGATGTTTATGCAATTAGGTGGTCTTGATACAATTAATTAATTAAGTAATCGTTTTGATTTAGTTTGGTATATGTGGTATGAATATGATATGTAAGTTATTAATCATATTTTCATTTGTAGTCAATAAAACAATAAATTATATAAACATCAAAGTAAAAATTACACATTTGTCCCAATGGGTATTTTTAAGAAATTAACGGGTATACCCGATACCCGCATGTATGCCCGATCCCCGACGGGTAATGAGCCAGGTATGGGCCAAATAATTACAATCAGGTACGGGCCTGGGATAACCAATACCCGGCCCAAGCCCGGCCTAATTAATATTAAATCAAATACGTTAGTATTTAACAGAGGTACAAGCCTATAGAACAGATCATGTTCAAGTAAAGTCATGCTTGTTCTCTTGGTCGGTCACCTTATATACCAAACATGGTTTGTACCTTATACCGATGTGGGATGATAGTATGGCCCTTTTTCAACTTTTAACTCTAGAAAATTTTATAAATATATGAGGTTGAGATTTGCAACTCAATGAAAAATCATTTGATTAACAAAATTGAGTTAGAATAATAGTCAAAAGTGTACAAATTGGTAGTTTCTGGACTACAGTAACTAACCTTTTAAAGAAGTCATAGTCAAGCTTTTGACATCACATCACTGCAGTTTGATGCTTCTTAGCTTTGTCCTCTGATATGCTTTCAAATGAAAACTACTTCTACAATTTAAAGTGATGTTTGAGACAATGTATTCATTAATATGATAAAAAAATGTTTTGGTTATAATGATATCAATGGGTAACTGCTTAATGTATAACCAACGTTGTATAGTGCGAATTCTAAATGTATAACCAATATTAACGTTGTTGGTATTTGAATGAATATGAACAGGGGAATTCAACTAACTACATTAAGAATCCAAAGTAATTCAGCTAACTACTTTTCTTTAATCTTCATCAAGTAATTTTCACTTTAGTTCAAGTAATTTTGAAAGTCGTGTATGAAAGGGTTCTCTTACTACGAACCAAGTTGTGAACATCACAGAAACTTGTTAATAGAGGTCTCGAGACAAATTGTTAAAAGATATGGTCCCGAAGAGCATTGCGCGGACGCGCACTCAGATGACAACACCAAAGAAGAGACGTTGTTCAAGCAGAACTCGAGCGGTTGGTAGACAAACCTGGCGAAGCACGTGGTTTATTCCCAGCAATGACAAGGGGAGTACATAAGACAACTAACGTAAAAGGACGGCACATGACACCAATCATTGGTCCCCAATCCCTGTTGCACTATCCTTAAAAGGACAGTTGGCGACAACCCGACAAGAAGTAATGGGAAACGCTGAGGTGGAGCAATTAAAACCGTGCCACGTCAACCCTAATCATGATTAACGTTTCTGTCTTGCCAGAGGAGACCAAGTGGATATTCTCCAGAATTGACATCTGGCTAGGGTCCAGCTGGCTTCTACCTCCTTCACAATCCTTCGGCTATAAATAGAGAGTTCACCCCAAGGTTTAGGTATTGTTCTCATGCTTCTCTCACTCTATACTCATACTTATTATCCTCAAAACAAGTTCTTATTCTCTCGTCAAAGGGTGGTTACAAGGAGAACCCCCAATCTTTCCTCCTTGTAACGAGCTTCACGATGTTGTGTTGTTTTGCAGGATCAGATTCAAATCATACCACAGTTAGGTGAGGAAAGAAAGAAGATTAATGAGACTAATCCCTAAAGTTAACTTCCTCGGGTTGACTTAGTGTTTATTCGAATTGGTACAACGTGTATAAACTGTGAACACAAAAGATAAGTTTGTTGGCGTAGTTTGAGACCACTCTCTTCTAGTGGACTTATTTTATGGGTCTTTCACATTGTTCGTCAAACGTATAAAAATATCACGGGTACAACATAGTTTTATAAATGTCAAAAATTGACTTGAGAGATTGATCAATATTTATGAAGATGTTATTGAAAATTCTTTCACATGGTGTAACAACCATACGAAGCAGACAACCTTTTTTTCTCACTTACTAGCTTACTCATACGCATGGTATTTTAAGTAACAAAGAGTGACTTGAGATATTCTTTTACCTTTGAAATAACTGATTTCTTAGTATAACTTGAACACTTAGAAATAAGTTTTTTAAGTGTATGCCGACTAAGTGTAATTTCCATAACATTGTCAACTCTATCATATATCTATTTTGTTACTACTTACTATCAAGAGTTGTTTATGCAAAATCTATTTTGTTACTACTTACTATCAAGAGTTGTGTATGCAAATGTATGTCCGTTTTACAAAATATATCATTGTGAAACAATTTATTAACCAACACACATATCAACTGCCGTAGTAGCGAACCCAAGAATTATTTTCTGATGGTGTAAACGAGAGGTTTAGCCAAATTTTCAAGGGGTGCGGTCGGGATTTTTACCTGTAAAGTACACTAAAAATTTCTTTTTAAGGGAGGCGTCCGCCCACCCACCCACCCATACACTTAGGTCCTCCCCTGCCAATGGGGTGGTGGTCCATTGGCAAAACCAAACTTTTAAATACATGGGTTTGAGAGAGGGAGGTCTTGGGTTCAAGTCCCATAGATAGTAAAAAAATTGTCGTTAAAAAAAGAACTAAGGGTGAAGGGGGTGCACCCCTTAGGAGATGGGGGAAATTTCCACCCACCCACAAAACACAACGATAAAGCTACATAAGCCCTCGTCGGAATTGGTGGTGGATTCGGGTGAGTACTCCGTTTGGTCCGGTGGGTGCCCCGAGATCAAATTTTACGAGCCCTCAAATACATCATGCTGTGTCATATCAATTCCCCTCTCATACACCACTCTTGCCCAAAAAATATAAAGGATGGTTTCACTCAAACCATTTAAAAAAATATATGATTAGTTGAAAGATAGTGGGCCCACCATTACCCCCTCTCCCTCCTCTTCCCTGCATGCAGCAACAACTCCCCGCAAAAAAACCTTCACTGTGCGGCAATTGGGGGACGGCGGCAGAATCCCCTCGCGACAAACTCCTTCCCCGCATGCACCCCTCTTACCCTAACACACATCTTGGGAGCATGAACGTCTAGGGTGTTCTGTACTTTGTTATTTTTGTATAATAAAGATGAAATGCAATGAACTCGTATTTATTTACTAAAGGGGTATGGTTCCTAATCTCGCACCGATTATACGAGTCAACCTCAGGTCGTGCGTAGGGCCATACACAAAATAGACCGAATCTAACACTTAGTTCTTTCTACAAACGATTTGGTATTCCTGACCTTGGCCCGACTACATGAGTTAACCTCAGCCGCGCGCGAGGCTATGTCCAAAATAGATCAGATCCAACACTTAGTTCAATCTACAAGCGAATTGGCGCAAGGCCAAGAAGCGCAAGACAACGTTGGACAGTACAGAAGGTGCAATCAACAGAGCAGTAGACCAATGACCGCACGACAGGCTGTACTCTATCGTGCTGCACGATGAGCAATCGTGCACGAGACAAGAAGACACAAGGACACGTACGTGGCACCAATCAGTGTGCGCCGACCACTGCACCATGATCTCCACTTAACTGCTGATTCCAGACTAGACAATAAGGACAATCGACTGGACACGTGGATCCATTCAACGTGCGCCAACTAGGCCCTCGCCTGTAAACACTAACGGTTGTGACAGGGGAGGCAAAACTGATATTCCTTGTTATTGGCCTCAGGCCCAGGGGCCCACCTCCTTCACTACTCACTTTGGCTAAAGGTTTAAAGATCGCTCTCTTGCTCTCCCACTTAATACACACACTTTTATCCTCAAAGAAAGTTCTTATTCTCACGTCGGAGGGTGATTACAATGAGAACTCCTATTCTTCTCCTTGTAACGAGCTTCACGGTGTGTTGATTGTTTTGCAGGATCATCGCAGCTGTTTGTCGAGAACGAAAGAAAATTAAACTTTATTTGGACGAGACACAAACCACAAGCTAATCTCCGGATTAACTTGGTGTTTCTTCGTTTACTTAACTTCCATTTCATGATTGGTGCAAGTGTATCTTTTCTTGTTCCATCTTGGAATGGAAAGAAAACTTACAATGTTACTCAAATATATTTACCTAATCTCTAATAGTTTTTTAAACAATTGCAAAACATAATTGTGTTTTATTTATTTTATAATAACTAGAAAATATACTTCTTTTTCATTTTATAGTAGGTGAGTTATAGTTATCATTATTAGAAAATCAACAATTTAGTACCATAAAAATTTTACGGCTGGTACAAAAATAATCAACATATAATGATAATGTAATATTGTCAAAGGCGGTCCTAAGAATTCAGGTGCCCCATCCGAGTCAGAAAATATATGCCCATTACCATCGTATTTAGATATTTTCATTTTTATTACTTGTATTTTTCATTTTTCATTTGTGCCTCCGAAAAGAAACGTGCCCTGAAGAAACACGGAACTAACTATGGGACTAATCAGTTTGGTTTATGTTTCTACCATGATGGTTAATCTTCTTGATGTTTCCCGAGCTCCTTAATGATCGTGGTTTATCTGCAAAACAGAACACCGTTACTCGTTAAGAGGGGAATGTGGGGGTTTCCCTCTTAACCGGGCTCCGGCGTGAGAATAAGCCACTGTATTTGGGGAGAGAATTAAGTATTTAAGTGAGAGTAGAGGGAATGGAATGAATAACCTGTGAAGTGAAGGTCTCTATTTATAGCCGGAGAGGTGTAAAAGGGTGTGGGCTGATGGGCCTTGGGCCGGAAGGCGACAACATGGAGGATATGCTCCTTGTCTCGCTGGTGTCGACCGTTAGTGGCTTCTAGGAGCTTTATGGAGTTGGCGCAACGTGATTGGAGCCACGTGTCACTGTTGTCGGCCTGGTCGCCCTTCTGCCATCAGCAGGTAAGTGGAGATCGTGGGGCAGTTGTCTCTGCCCTATGATTGGTGCCACATAGGCGTCCTTAAGTACTTTTTGTCTCCTGCATGTCAGACGATCGTGGAGCACGATTGCGCAGGAACAGAAGGACCCTGATTGGCTCTTTTATTCTGCCACTTGTACCTTGTGTACTATCTGGAAAGGCCTCGCGCATGCTTCTTGCTGAGCACGTTATCACCTCGCGCGAGCTTCATGTGCCTTCAGATGTTCTTTTTAGAATGCCAAGTGTTGCTAACTGGAGTTTACTCTTGTGTGGACCTCGCGTAGCGTTACACAGACTTGTTGTATCCCGCGCGATGTTGGCAATCAAGAAAATTGCTGATTAAGGAGTATGGTCCCGCGCGACCTTACAGGGGGTTGCGCGGCTTTTTGGGACCATACCCCTTCAAGTCCCCCCAGTCCAGTGCTGCACCATGCGCAAGGCAAGTGGTTGGAGCTCTGGACTTAAGAAAATAAAGTAGAATGATGCTTTTGGCTTTGGTAGACGGCGCGCGTGTAAATTGTTAGTTACTACGGCGCGGCTACCAGGCTTGTTGTTGGCTTTTACATGAAGTTTCTAATGACTTTGGGCGGGAAAAACCTCGAAGTTTGAATTTTCTGACAGGTTGGTGAAAAAGTCGCGGTTGGTGACGTTTGAGTTGACCTCTGACGGTTGTCATCAACTTGTTGCTGACGGTTCAGATTTTCGTCAGGAGAGTGAGGCCCACGCGCGCGTGGTAACCGTCACTCCGGGAAACACGCCTTACGTGGCGCTTTCTGATTGGCCTTGCTTGCGGCGACTTCGGCACGGTTACCCATCGCATTAAATGCGATGGGTATATATATCCGGGGAGATGTGAGGCTCATTACTTTCTCTTCTACTATTCTTTTACTTCCTCTCAAACTTCTTTGAATCTTCAAAGTTTGAAGAACACGGTTGCAGCAGATCTTCAAGTTCTTGAAGAACAACGTCGCAGATTATCAGGCTTGTTTCCAGAACATTCAAGACCCTTGTCTTATCTATCGATGGCTGAGGAACAGCACGAAGATAATCCCGGAGAAGAAGGTCCTGTACCCGTTCTCCGGTGGGATTTAGGGCTTTTTGAACAGCTTTCACGTAGTTTCCGGTTCCCACCGGAGTGGGATGCCCGGTACCCCGGCCAGAACCAGACGGCCGCTGATGCACCACCGGGGTATATTACTTTGTTCGAGGACTTCTTTCATCAGGATAACTTCCGGTTGCCGGCAACGAACTTCATGGCTCATATTCTTCAGTATTATGGGTTTCATATATCTCAAATGAGCCCACCCGGAATGGTGCGGGTTCGACATTTCGAGTTCCTGTGCTGGGCTCATGGCATCGAGCCAACTGTTGATAAGTTCCAGGTTTTCTACCAACTTCAGAGAAACATGGGTTTTTATTCCTTCTCCAGCCGAGGCGCGGCGAAGAAGATACTGTTAAACCCTCCCAAGAGTTTCCATGACTGGAAACCAAAGTTTTTCTATATTCGGGAGGAGGTAGTTCCGATACCCATGACGTTTCGCGCCTGGACTGAAGCGATCGTGAAGGAAGACTTGGAGATCCCCAAGACTGAGGCTTGGTATCGGGAGCTTACTGCCACCCCAAACCGAGTGTTTGGGGAGAATGTCTTGGTAGCGGCGCGGATGAGCGATCAGTGGCTGCCTGATAGCAAGGAGGTTCCTATCTTAATGATTGATGACCAAGGTTAGTAATTTTCTTATTTTTACTGATCTTTCGGGGCTTGCGTTTTTCCCTTTTTTTTGTTTTTATACGATTTATCTTGTAGAGGTGCGTTTGTATCAAGCTGCCTTCACCACTTTTGGCGGTAAGATGGGCGTGCGCCCGCTTCAAGACGGAGAACAATATTGGTATGACCAAATAAAGGATAATTTTATGTATCCTGTTGCTGATGCGTTCGCCTCGCCGCCTACTGCAAACGAAGGTGCGCACATACCGAACCCTCGCCCTTTGCGCTCTGTGACTTCTGCTGGGAAAGAGGTTGTCTATCTTTCCAGCGAGGAGTCTGTAGGGTCTTCGAACGGAGAGCTAAGTTCGTGGTCTAACGTCTTTGCAGGTGTGTTGCGCGACTTGGGTATTGACCCAGAAGAGAAGAAGAAGAAAAAACCGGTGAAGAAGAAGAAGGATGCTGCGGTGACCAGCAAGGGTGCTGGGGGTAGTCGCGCAACCACTGGTGCTGTGGGTAAAGGTATTTTTCGCCTCCGTCAGAGTGACTTGAGAGATTTCGTGATTGTTAGTGACTCACTTGAAGGTTTGTCGCGCGCAGGCGGAAAGAAAACTGGAACCGGTGGCTCAGGGAGCGCGGGTTCTCGCAACCCGGATGCTGGCGCTACTCCTTCCTCTGGTGCGCATGAGGAGGAGGAGGAAGAGGAAGAAGAAGAAGAGGCTACTGAAAAGTTGATCAGCAGAAAAAGAGTTAGAAGCGAAACTACAGCTGGTGTCTCAGCTGCGCCCGGAGCTGGTGAGGTTCCCTTGATTGGGAAGCGGAGCAACTTGCGCTCGCTTTACAAAGTTTCTCCAGGTTAGTTCTTTAGTTACGTTATTCTGTTACCTTCGCTCTTCTTGACACGTTGTTTTTGCAGAGGTTAAGAAGACGACCCCAGAGAAGGGTGTGGTATTCCTAGATCCGTTAGAGCCGGTGCATAAGAGGCCAAAGGTTACTGGTAAGCCCCTCAAAGCGGTGGATTCTGATACGGCAAAGCATACTGTCGAGGTCGAGAAGGGGAAAACTGGCGCGACCGAGAAAAGTGCGTCTGAAGGAGAGAAAAAGGCTGATGAGATGCGTAGGAAAGCCGAAGCTGATGAAGATCGTCGGAAGAAGGCTGAGGCTGAGAAGAGAAGGATGGTTGAGCAGGAGAAGAACAGGCTCGCCGAGCAGGAGAAGAAAAAACTAGCTGAGCAGGAGAAAAAGAGATTGGCTGAGCAGGAGAAGAAGAGACTGGCCGAGCAGGAGAAAGAGAAGGAGGAGAAGTCTGCTGCTGACAAGTCTGTTGGGATTTCGAGTGGAAAAGGTCCCGCTTCTGGTTCGGGTGGTGTAAAACAAGGTGCGCCGCCGCGCTCTCCGATAGGCCCCCGTGATACTGTGGGGGATATTTATTACAAGTCTTACACGGAAGAGAGCCGTGGTGACGCTCCGCACCACCCGCCATGGTCCTTAAAGCAAAAGGATACCTTCCAAGAATTCGCGCCTTGCCGCGATTGGATGCTGAACTCCATTCCTCCAGGTGAGGTTGATCGCCAAAGAGCGCGCACCCATAGCGGCTTATATCATGCGTATGTTGTTGGCGAAGCCAACACCCGTGCTGCTAACCAGGAGATTGTTCGGGAATGGCGAACCCTGGTTAGGGAGAGGGATGATTGGGAGAAATACCGCGATCGGATTGTAAGGCGTGCCACTGAGTTGGAAAAATCTAGGACTGCCTTTGACGAAGAGAGGGCAAAGTTCGAGGCCGATCGGAAATCAGAAGAGTGGGGGCGCGAGGGCTTGAGAAGCAAACTTCAAGCTGCTGAACAGCAGTTGTCAAAAGAGAAGGCTGAGTTCAAACGCATCTGTGAGAAAGATAATGAGCGCGCGGCTGCGGCTCGCAACAAAATAGTCGACCTTGAAGCTAAGGTTGCTATGTTGACGGCGAAAGTGGAGGATGCGCAAGCTGCTAAAGAGCAGGCTGAGGTTTGAAAAAACTTCTTAAATTCTGTTAAATACTTTCGTTTAGTATGTTAACCGAGTCTTTTATCCCCTGTAGGCCGAATTGGCTGAGGTAAAGGCGCAATTGTCTGGCAGAGACAAGGATTTGTCTTCTAAGGACGTCGAGATCGCTGAGCTGAAGCGTCGTTTGCGGGAGCAAATTGAGAAAAGCGAGTCCTTGGAGATTGATCTTGAAGCTGAGAAGGTTAAAGCTGCCACTGCCGACGAGGCCAAACAAAAGGCTGAGGAGGCGCGAGACATTAGCACCACTGCTCTTAATGTAGCACAAAACAACTACTCTGAAGCTCAAGGTATCGTGGATACTTTGGTCTCTGAAGCCGAGTGGCTGCGCGGTCGTGGAATGGTGCTGGTATGATTCCTCTTTTACTTCAATTCGATTTATTTAGACCTGTTGGCTAAAGTATTGCGTTTGCTGTAGATGGCCAACTCCATCTTGAATGCTGGTGAATTGGATAAGGCTGTTGCGGCGGTCATAGATGCTTCCCTCGCAGTTGGTCACCATAAAGGCTATGTTGAATGTGCGCAACATGCGTCGGTTATGCTTGGACAGGAGTTCGATACTAGTCACTGCTCAGTGACTGAAGAAGCTGAAGCTGAGCTAGCCCGCGCGGAACATGGTTATGATCATCTATCCATTCCGGTGATGGACTTGGTTACTGATGCGCTGAAGCATGATGACTGGTGTCAGCGGTTAAAGAATATCCTTGATCCACCGGAGACTGTTGAGCTTTCGGATGAGGAGGTACCTGCGGGTGGTGATGGTGATGGTAAAGGTGATGGTGATAAGCATGATGGTAGTGGGAACGATGAGTTCGAATAGGCTTGTGAACAGGCTTTGTGCCTTGTAATCTTTTGTTTTTATCTTGAATGTAAGTTCTTGCGCGGTCGCGCTAGTTTTAAATGGAACGAACGTTATCCGTTGTTTATATACTGTTGTGTGGTTGCACTTTGTTTTAAATATGATGTTTGTTTGTCCTTTCCCGTTACAATTATTGCACTGTTGTTAAAACTTTGGTTAAGTTAGCGCGAATAAATGTAGGGTGGCTCTCGTGCGAGCGTAACTGGAGTGTTTTCGTGCTAATCAGAAGTTTAACATGCATTTGTAACGAAAGGAGTCGGCGTAAAAGAAAACATGTCGTATGCTTTCATTAACTTGGGAACAGGCGCTTAGGCCAAACATACATTGCTTGTAATCGTAAAAGGCGTGTAGCCAACATGGAAAAGTAAAAGGCGCATGGCCAACATTAGTGGATAGAGGCGCAGGGCCCAGAATAGTCACATATAGCATTTGCGCAGTTGTTGCGCATTCCACGTGCGCGGGATGATGTGTCCATCCAGGGTGCGCAATTTGTAAGCCCCTTTTCCTAGCACTTCGTGAACCAAGTATGGGCCTTCCCATTTGGGTGCTAGTTTTCCTGGGCGTTCGGCGTTTGAGGCTTCGCTGTCTCGAAAGACATATTCCCCTGGAGTGAAGGTACAGATGCGGACTCGCGCGTTGTAATACCTCTCCAGTTGTGTCTTGTACTTGGCTTCTTTGATTCGCGCGATTTCGCGCCTTTCCTCTAGCAAATCCAAGTCGAGACGACGCTCTGCCTCGTTGTCGATTGCGTTGACTGCTGTCAAACGCGGAGAGGGCAGGCCAACTTCTGCCGGGATAACCGCTTCTGAGCCATAGACTAAGCTAAAAGGGGTCTCGCCGGTACTTGTTTTCGGCATGGTTCGGTGAGCCCACAAGATACTCGGGAGCTCATCCACCCAGCCTCTTCGCTTCGTGCCCAGTCGGGCCTTAATCCCTTCGACAATACACTTGTTTACACTTTCAACCTGCCCGTTGCCTTGAGGATGCGCAACGGAGGAGAAAGTGTGTTCGATTTTCATCTCCTTCATCCAGTTCTGGAGGTCTTCAGACGCAAAGTTGGTGCCGTTGTCAGTTACAATCTTGAGTGGGAGCCCGAATCTGCAGATGATGTGTTCCCAAATGAACTTGCGCACCATCATGGCTGTAGTTGAAGCAAGGGCTTTGGCCTCCACCCATTTTGTGAAGTAATCGACGGCCACTATTATAAACTTGACGGCGCCGGGAGCGTCTGGGAAGGGTCCTACCATGTCGATTTCCCACTGCTGAAAAGGCCAAGCAGTGGATACGGGGATCAGGTCGTTCTTGGGGCGCAGGGTTTTTGGAGAGTGCCGCTGACAGGAGTCGCACTTGCGCAGCTCCTTCAGGGCATCAACATGCATCCCTGGCCAGTAATACCCGGCGTTCATAATCTTCGCACAACCATGCGTGGTCCCGCATGGATGCCGCAGATTCCTTCGTGAATCTCCCTTATCAGATAATTCGCATCTTGAGGGTCCACGCAGCGCAGTAGTGGCCCCAAGAAGGACTTGCGGTATAAGATACCACCATTCATTTCGTACTGCAGAGCTTTGTTCTGAATCTTTCTTGCCTCTGCCCTATTTTCTGGGAGTATTCCTTCTTTCAAGTACTGAATGATAGGGGTCATCCAGGATGGCTGCCCTATCTCGATCACATTGACTTGTCGTAACAAGACTGACGGGTTCTTGAGTACCTCAATCCTTACATCTTTGGCAAGATGTTGGAAGGATGTTGAAGCAAGCTTGCTCAAGGCGTCAGCTGGTTTATTTTCAGAGCGATTGATGTGGATGACCTTGTGAGACTTGAACTGTTGAAGCAACTCTTTTGCTTGTTCCAGATATAGGGCCATAACTTCACCCCTTGCGTCGTATATACCGTTGACTTGGCTGGCTATCAAGAGTGAATCAACATGTGCTTGTAGATTTTTAGCTCCCATTTTGATGGCGAGACGCAAGCCTGCCAGAAATGCTTCGTATTCCGCCTCGTTGTTGGTGTTTTTAAAATCCAACTTGATGGCGTAAGTGAATTCGTGGTTTTCGGGGCTTACTAGGCGCAATCCAGCTCCCGCGCCGTCCTCGTTTGAGGCCCCATCAGTATAAAGCATCCAAGTCTCATTTGTCGTGTCTTTTTCGGGAGTCTCCACCAGCTCACAATCTTTGATTTTCTCAACTGGGACTTCTGTGATGAAGTCCGCTAGAACCTGACCCTTGATGGCTGGGCGCGGCCGATACAGAATGTTGTGGCCCCCTAGCTCGATGGCCCATTTTGCTAACCGCCCGGACGTTTCTGGTTTTTGAAGTATCGTGCCGATATGGAAATTGGTAAGCACGGTGATCACATGCCCTGTGAAATATCTGCGCAGCCTTCTAGAGGCGTGTAGTAGCGCTAGTACCAATTTTTCCATCGTGGAATATCTCGTTTCCGGGTCAGTGAGTACCCTGCTGACATAATAAATTGGAGTTTGAACTCCATTTCTTTCCACTAGTAATACCGATCCTACTGTCTTATCTGAAGAAGATAAGTACAGTACGAGTGGTTCTTTTTCAAATGGTGCAGTCAGGGTGGGGAGCTCGATCAAACATTCTTTCATTTGCTGAAAAGCCTTTTCTGCTTCAGGGGTCCACCTGAACTCTTGCTTCTTCACACAATTGCGCAGTGTGCTGATAAAAGGGTACGACTTTGCGGCGTGATTTGACAAAAAGCGGTTAAGCGCGGTGAGGCGGCCGGCCAACCGTTGCATTTCTTTGATTGTTCGCGGCGATGGCATCCACTCTATTGCCTGGACTTTTTCCGGATTCACTTTGAAGCCGTCGTTGGTGACTATGAAGCCTAAAAACTTTCCTTCTTCCATGCCAAAAGAACACTTGGCTGGATTCAACTTCATGTTTACGCTGCGCAATGAATTGAACGTTTTCTCGATGTCCTTCAACATTTGGTCCTCTTCGGGACTCTTGACCACTAGGTCATCGATGTAAACTTCAATATGCTTTCCGATGTCACCCGCGAAGGTCTTGTCCATCAATCGCTGGTATGTGGCGCCAGCATTTTTCAGGCCGAATGGCATCTTTGTATAGCAAAAAATCCCCAGATCAGTGCGAAAAGCCGTCTTGTCTTCATCCTCGAGCTTCATTTGAACTTGATGGTACCCCTTGTAGCAATCCAAGAAGCACTTCCATCTGTATGGCGCGAGAGAGTCTATCTTTTTGTCGATCTCAGGCAAAGAGTAACAATCCTTAGGGCATGCCTTGTTGAGATCGGTATAGTCGAAACACATTCGCCATCCACCACTAGACTTCTCTACCATTACGGGGTTCGCAACCCAACTCTGATAACGTACTTCTCGCAGGATGCCGGCTTTAAGTAACTCGCATACTTGCTCATTCATTGCTTTCGTCTTGTCTGCCCCTAGGCTGCGCCTTCTTTGGACTTTCGGCTCAACCGAGGGGTAGGTATTTAAACAGTGCTCTATGATGTCGCGCGGGACTCCGGTCATGTCGGCCGGGGTCCAGGCGAAAATATCCATGTTCTTGAATAGGAGCTGCTTGAGACGAGTTCTGATGTTTGGTGAGATAGCGTGACCTATCATTACCGTTTGCTCCGGATATTTGCGATTTAAAACCCATTTTTCGGGCTCGGTTGCTGAAACCTTCGCCGATTTTGTTGGGCGCATCTCTTCTGTTGACATCACTTCTTTCTTTGCATAAACGATTGCCACCCCCGTCTTGGTTGGGAAACCAATCGCTGAGTGGGGGGTGGAAGTTATCATATTCAGCTCACCTTGCGTCTCTCTCCCGATCAGCACATCATGTCTTGACTTAACAGGCATCACCATGAAGTTGACGTTTGTTGTCCTCGAATGCTTCCCGTCAGAGAGTGTGACGGGGAAGCTAATTTGGCCTAACGGGAAGACCATTTCATTGCAGAACCCAGACAGTGGGTAGTCAACTGGTTCAAGTCTCGCTTTGTCTTCATCGTCGAACTGGTTAAAGCATTGTTCATAGATGATGTCTGCTGTACTCCCCGGGTCAATGAAGACGTATTCAGTTTCATAATGGCCAATGATACCGGTGATGACGATGGGTCGTGTGGCTCGGGGACCCCCGCGCACCACCGGGAAAATAACTTGCTGTTCTTGCCATGAAGGCTCATAAGGTCTCTTGCCTTTTTCTCTTGCGCTATACCTTGGTCCATTGACCATGTGTGTCTCCAGGCGTCGAACCTTCTTGTGATTTCCTTCATCGTGGCGATGGAGCTGTCGCGTTTCTTTGCGTACGTTCTTCACTAAGTGGCTCAGCTTTCCGCTCTTCAGTGCTCTCTCGATCTCTTGTCGCAAGCTGTAACAATCATCTGTTAAGTGGCCTGTATCCTTGTGGAAATCACAATACAGATTGGGGTCTTGTCCCTTTTTGTTCGTCATAGGCCTGGGAGCCTTAAAATCATGATTCTCCGTCATTAGCACCTCTTTTGGTGTTTTTATGAGCGGAGTCCAATGCTTTTCACGATTATCATCTCGGACTGCCTTTCTATAACCGATGCGGTCAATGGTATCACGCGCGTCTTCCTTATAGCGGGATCGCTCTTCATAACGGGGTCGGTCGCTATAACCGCTGGAGTGGTTGGCCTTCCACCCAGGGTTTTTGCCTTTGTTGCGCCTGTTGTCATCGCGCGAGTGACCCCCTTTAGAAAATCTATCCTCGGAGCGGTAGTTGTTGTTTCGTGCGAGTGACTCTTCCGTTTGCGCGACTATCTTCGCGGCTTCCATGAGTTTATCCCACTCCTTGGGCATTCCATCCTTCCCGGTGATGGTTCGAATTAGGCTATCGCAGCGGATGGCTTTCTTGAAGTGGCAGCGCATGAGTTGTTCACTCACACCACCGATCTCTAAACATTCTTTGTTAAATCGCGTAATGAAATCTTCCAATCCCTCGTTATCTCTTCGCCAGATATCCTCGACTTCAGCTGTATCGCGCTGGTATCGCCTTTGTTGACTGAAGTGACTCAAAAACTGAGTCCTGAAATCTACCCATGATTTTATCTTTCCCGGAGGAAGGCTGTCGAACCAGGCGCGAGCAGCCCCCGTTAATGTTTGGATAAACAGGTGACACCACATGGGCATGTTCCAGCCTCCCATGCAGCCCACGCTAGTAAACACTCTGACGTGATCGTCGGGATCAGTCAATCCGTTGAACTTTCCGACAGTTGGAGGCAACTTTTCTCTCTTGAGCGGCGCTAGTGCTATTTTTGGGATGAACTTTGAATGCTCTATGGCTTCTTCTGGTCGATAGGCGAGGCGAAAGTCACGCTCTGCCTCTTCGGTATAACCAACGTGTTGCCTTGGTTTGTAGTACTCGTGATTTCTTTGCAAACGATTGAAGACCGAAGACTCGTCATCGTTCTCCCAGGTTGGATCATTCGGGTCAGTTTCTTCCCACTCGTCGTTCATGTTGCGCGGCGTGAGCCGGCTATGAACCGGGCCCCTTTGGAAGTTTGATGGTTCGTCATAGTAGCTTTCTGTCTCCCCCCGTGTATCGCGCGTGTCCTGCACGCTTAGTCTCCGGGTAGGGGGAGGTCTGCTGGCTCTTCCTTGGATATTTTGCGGTGGTGGCATCTGGCCCGGCCCGTGACTTGGGCCGGTTGGTGTAACCAAGGAAGGTTCTGCCGTTAGAACTGCTTGTTGCGCGCTCAAGGATTGATATGCCGCGTTAATGGTGGCGAGTTGCTTGGCGTACCATGAGGCTGGGGTTTCGCCCTCTGGTAGCCCTAATAGCGCTGAGATATTCTGAGGTGGAGCTGTGTTCGAAGGTCCAGCACCGTTGTTTCCTGGGGTAGTTTGATTGATGCGGGTGAAGCTCCCGCGAGGACCCCCAGTGTTGGCCATCTCGATCTCGCCGATTTCTTCAACGTGTTGGGGTTGGATGTTTTGGTTATCCACCCCCAACGCTGCGTTAGGGTCCGCTCCGAGACCAACAAATTCGGGAATGATTCCTTGACCAGCCATTTTTTTTTTTTTTTTTTTATGATCGAAGGAAGAAAAACAACGAAAACTCGGGAAATAAGAAGATGAAAGTGGTTTTTAGAAAAAATCGGTGGGCGCCAATGAAGAAACACGGAACTAACTATGGGACTAATCAGTTTGGTTTATGTTTCTACCATGATGGTTAATCTTCTTGATGTTTCCCGAGCTCCTTAATGATCGTGGTTTATCTGCAAAACAGAACACCGTTACGCGTTAAGAGGGGAATGTGGGGGTTTCCCTCTTAACCGGGCTCCGGCGTGAGAATAAGCCATTGTATTTGGGGAGAGAATTAAGTATTTAAGTGAGAGTAGAGGGAATGGAATGAATAACCTGTGAAGTGAAGGTCTCTATTTATAGCCGGAGAGGTGTAAAAGGGTGTGGGCTGATGGGCCTTGGGCCGGAAGGCGACAATATGGAGGATATGCTCCTTGTCTCGCTGGTGTCGACCGTTAGTGGCTTCTAGGAGCTTTATGGAGTTGGCGCAACGTGATTGGAGCCACGTGTCACTGTTGTCGGCCTGGTCGCCCTTCTGCCATCAGCAGGTAAGTGGAGATCGTGGGGCAGTTGTCTCTGCCCTATGATTGGTGCCACATAGGCGTCCTTAAGTACTTTTTGTCTCCTGCATGTCAGACGATCGTGGAGCACGATTGCGCAGGAACAGAAGGACCCTAATTGGCTCTTTTATTCTGCCACTTGTACCTTGTGTACTATCTGGAAAGGCCTCGCGCATGCTTCTTGCTGAGCACGTTATCACCTCGCGCGAGCTTCATGTGCCTTCAGATGTTCTTTTTAGAATGCCAAGTGTTGCTAACTGGAGTTTACTCTTGTGTGGACCTCGCGCAGCGTTACACAGACTTGTTGTATCCCGCGCGATGTTGGCAATCAAGAAAATTGCCGATTAAGGAGTATGGTCCCGCGCGACCTTACAGGGGGTTGCGCGGCTTTTTGGGACCATACCCCTTCATGCCCCTACCTTGCATCCACATTCCCCTCCTTAAAGCCACCCCTAAATATGGTATTAATCCTAACAAGAAGCATAAGACATCTAACATGACAAATCCATTATCTTTATTGTATCATTTTAAATGATTGCTACCAATTATAACTAGGAAAAAGGTTGATTTTCCTTTTTGAAATAAATCTCCTAGAGATCCCATTAAAAAGTATAAATCCTACCAAAAAGAATTTTAATAATTACTATCAAATCTTTAAGCACCAACTTTTAATTTCCTCATCCCTCCTAATTATTTGACACCCACAACGACTAAGTACACATACTGCCCCATAACTACGTGTTTAATTTTGAAGTACAAAATTTCATATTTAATTTATGACAATTAAATAACTTTATCTCTAACTTTATGATTCATAAAACTTAATTAATCTACTCCTACCAAATAAATAACTTTATCTCTAACTTTATGATTCATAAAACTTAATTAATCTACTCCTACCAAAAATTAATGAGCATACTGAATCCTACAGATATTTTGGGGTATAAAGAATTAAGATGAAACAAAGATGGGAGTTCAATTGTTAAAGAGTATGAACTAAAAAGCTAGGAATTGTGGTTTAAGAAACAAAAATGAAAAACTTCAATAAAAAAATTAAAAGTCGTTTATAAAACTGACAACACATGTGTGATTTCTAACTATAAAAGAAGTTTATTATTAAGTCTGTAAATAAACCAAACAAGCATGAATGAAGATTTTTCATGTTCGTTCACTTAATGTTAACTGAACGAAAATAAACACTAAAATGAACAAAGTTTCTTGCTCATTACGAAAATAATATGCCTTTGTATTCGTTTATGTCCGTTCATTAATATTTTAAATGAACAGTTTACAAACAAAAACAAATTAATGCAAATAAGCATAAGCGAATGAACATAAACAAATACAAACAAACACTAATTAAAAGTAAAAGTGAATATTTAAATCAAAATAAAAAAATATATATTATTAAGCTTGCATCCAAATGGTTGGTCTGAATTAAATTGGGCTCAACGGTTTTAATATGAAAATAAATTGATTTTATAATAATAATAATAGTAATAAATAATTTGCATGAACATTTAAATAATAAACATGCATGTGTTATTTTTGTTTGTTTAATTGAATTAACAAAAGTTTATGTTTATAGTGGTTCATTTAATAAATAAACGAACATAAACGAAATTTCCCTCAAACACTTAACGTATGGTTCCCTGAATATTCGATTCGTTTGCATACCTATTTTATACAAGTTTATTTATTTTTAAACTGGATCTAAGATTTCTTTTTTTTTATAAGTTATTAACTTATTTTTAGGTTAAAATAAATAAAAAACACACATATATATATATATATATTGTGTTTCATTTGTTTTTAGCGTGTTACTTCCATATTGCAACTCCATTTCAAACTAGAGAAACTAAATCCTGTCAACATGACTACAAGGCCCAGCCCTCCAAACCAGATGTACGTACATATTTGTTTCTTACATATGGATTGCGGTTCATATGTTTTTAACGTATTACTTCTGTATTGCAACTCCATCTCAAACTTGAGAAACTAGATCCTGTCAACACGACTACAAGGCCCTGCCTTCCAAACCAGATGTATTAACGCTGACGATAATATTTATTTGGTAGAAGAGGACAAAGCCTCAGACAAACTGATCACTGCAATAATCATAGGATTTGTTCACATTTGCGGACCTACAACCAGTGACGGATCTAAGATTCACGCCAAGCAGGAACGTTTTATAAGAAAAGCGGTAACGAAATCGAAAAAACGTCAAATTTTTCCAAAATTTACACTAAAAACGTCAAATTTTTCCCCGCCAAGCGGTAGCGGGCGCTCCCCCTTGTGTCCACATAGGTCCGCCCCTGCCTACAACCAAGGTTAGGGGGCGGTCTTTACCCGTAAAAAATAGTGTATTATTTATGTAAAAATCTTGATCGCTCCCCTTAAAAGTATAGTTAAGCTCTCATATCGGCCTCCGTGAAATAAATCCTTACTTCTCAAGTGTTTGTTCATATTTATCCTTCTGGCCCTTGAAAATATGCAAAAATATATGACCTCTTTTGAATGTTTTATCAAGCATTTAAGTGTGTATAACATGTAAATATCTTAAATATTTAGAATTATAGAATGTTAAATCAATCCTCACTTTGTGTAACCATAAAATAAAAAGTTAATTTTCACTCTCGAAGGAAGAAGAAATACAAAACTAATTCACAATAAGAAGCATAAACATGTATAAATTAGTTTGCGGTTCAATACGTGTAAATTGACGGGTATGTTCTCAGAAGAGGAAGTGAAAAACGCGATCCGAGGGTGTAATGGTGGGAAAGCGCCAGGCCCTGATGGCTTCACTGTTAAATTTTTTTTAAAATACTGGGAGTTTTTAAAACCGGCGATAATGAGGATGATGTGCGAATTTCATGAGTCCGGTAACATAAGCATAGGATGCAATGCTTCGTTTGTTGCTCTTATCCCAAAAGTTGTGGATTGTCAAATCATTGCGGACTTCAGACCAATTTCTCTGGTTGGGTCTCTATATAAAATAATTGCGAAAGTCTTGGCTATCAGGCTAAAAAGTTGCCTGAGTGAGATTATTGCCCCTACGCAGTCTGCGTTTGTTGGAGGAAGGAATATTTTGGATAGTGCCTTAATTGTCAGCGAGGTGGTTGCTTGGGCCAAGAATAGTAAAAGGAAAGAGATGATTTTTAAAGTGGACTTTCAAAGGGCATATGATTCCATCAACTGGAAATGTTTACTGAATATTTTGAAGTGCATGGATTTTCCGGCCAAGTGGATTTCCTGGATAAACGGTTGTTTAAAATCGGGACGCGGGTCGGTTTTGGTGAATGGCGCGCCTACGGGTGAGTTTGCTTTCAAGAGGGGCCTTAGACAAGGAGACCCGATGTCCCCTTCATTATTCATAATAGTTATGGAAATAGTAAATCTCTTCATGCAAAGGGCGGCCAACATTGGTTTGTTCCAGGGGTTGAAACTCCCTAATGATGGGCCGGCGATTTCCCATCTTTGTTACGCGGACGATGTCCTTTTCATCGGTGAATGGACGGAGCATAACATCATGAGTATTAACAGGTTTCTGAGATGTCTTTACTTGGTTTCGGGGCTGAAAGTTAATTATAAGAAATGTAGGTTGTTTGGAGTGGGAGTCGACGAGACGGAGGTATCTAGGATGGCCGAAAGGTTACATTGTGAAGCTGGAAAATTCCCCTTTTCTTATCTTGGGATTCCTATCGGTGCTAATATGAAGTTGGCGAAACATTGGCAAGTTGTGGTCGACAAAGTCCAACGAAAATTATCTGCGTGGAAGGCTAAAACCCTGTCGTTTGCGGGAAGAGTCACGTTGGCGAAATCGGTTCTAGGTACTATGCCTTCTTACTACCTTTCTATTTTCTCAGCTCCTAAAATCGTTATTAAGAAAATTGAAAGGTTAAGGAGGGATTTTGTTTGGGGGAAAAAAGGGAATGTAAATAAGATGAGGTGGGTGCGTTGGGATGTGATGACTAAGGTGAAGAATCGAGGGGGTCTCGGTATAGGGAAGATTTCGGATTTTAATGTTGCTATGAGATCCAAATGGTGGTGGCGATTTAAAGATAATCCTAATCAGTTGTGGGCGGAGGTTGTCAAGTCGATTCATAAAAATAGAGTGGAAAAAAACTGGTGTCGGTTAAAAAAACGATCCCAGGGGTATGGAAAGATATTGCTACAGTGGATGATGAGTTAACTAAACATGGTATTGATATAAATTTGAAACTCGGAGCGGATATAGGTAACGGGGCCAATGTCAGATTCTGGAAAGAACTGTGGATTGGGGATGGGCTCTTGAAAGATAGGTTCTCTGACATCTTCAATCTTGCCAAAGTTAAGGAAGCGCGGGTTGCGGACCAAGTAGTTAAGGTTGGGTCTAATCTTATCTGGAAGTGGGATTGGGTTAATGGGCCTACTTCGGATCATGAGTGGTCGCAATTGGGCCAATTGATGGGCTTGCTGCAATCGGCTGCCTTAAATGATAAAAAGGAGGATGTTTGGATTTGGAGAAATATTGAAGGTGTCAATTTCTCTACAAAAGGGGTTAAAGAAGATTTGATGGAAGTCGTTTCCGATCTCCAGATGGAAGACAAATTTCAGTGGAATTCTTGGGCTCCAATTAAATGCAATTATCTCTTTTGGAGAGCCATTTCGGGTAGGGTGGCGGCGAAGAAATCTCTTTTGCACAGGGGAATTAATCTTGATAATCTTTGCTGTGATCGATGCGGGTATGGTTTGGAAGATTCAGATCACATTTTTGCGGGTTGTATTTGGGCTCGGAGTGTGTGGTGGCAGGTTGCTGTCTGGATGCGCATCCCCCCCCCCCCCCCTATTGATGCGACTAGCTTAAAAGAGGTTGTGAAGTTAATGACGAGTAATACAGGGTCGGCGGAGTGGGAAAAAATTGTTTACACGGTCGTTTTGGCTACTGTTTGGCGGATCTGGAGAGTTAGAAACTTAATGGTTTTCGAAGGGGTGTTCGTTCCGATTAGGAGAATCTTTGATTTGATAAAGGAAGACGCCTTCTTATGGATATCTCATCGAACAAAGCTGCCGAATCCGGACTGGGATAATTGGTTAGAGTTTAATGTTGTGAACCTTCTTTAATTGTTGTCTTCCTTTCTGTTGTTTCCGTTTTGTTTTTCTTTTGTTTTCGTTTGTTCTCAGCTTCTTGCTGGCTCTTTTTATATATATAAAAAGTGTGTTGCCGTTAAAAAAAATACGTGTAAAATATAGATTTAGTTACGTTTAAATGCAAATAAATAAAAAATTAGTCCCCACTCTAAATCATAAAGATATATAAATATTTGGAAGGTGAAGAAGAAATTATTATGACAAACCAAACCTAACAGTATTAATGTATTATTTAGGTGGAGCATTTTTGCAGATATAAACTAATTCGTCCCATAGGGTGTACCAAGTGTCTAAATCAAAATTACTTACCTTATTTAGTGATTCAAATTAAAAGAAAAAAGAAAACAAATTAATTTAATCTATGACAACATATCGTCGCCAAAGGGTAAATCAACGCGACATCCTTTACCATTTTCATTTATCCAGATAGAAGAAAAGGAAAAACGAATTAGTAATTTGTTCTATGGCGAGGACATATCGTCACCACAGGTTTCTTCATTAGAGGGACATTTTTTCACTATTAACATCCTATTCAAGCGCGTCCAAGCTAGGTTGTCGCCATAGGTCACAAAAACCGTAAAATCTTTAAAAGCCTATATCAACGACTTACGTCGCCACAGGTGGACGCGTGTCAATGACTTGTGTTGTCACTATAAACCTAGTTGCTACAAGTCTTCTTTCTTGTAGTGACTTGAGGATGAGCGATTGTTGCGGCTTACACAAAAACCAAAGAAATATTTTAGGTTGTAAGATTAGTAGATATAATCTTTTGTCGTATTAATATAAAATCAAATAAGTTAGTATTTTAGCTATGCGTTACAAATGCTAGTTACACTTTAAAATCTTCCTATAATAATAAACAAAAATCTTTTTTGGACACATGTCACTTTCTGGTGCTTTCTCACCTTATTTTTCTATTTATCTCTCATATTAAATAATAATAATAATAATAATAATTTTAAACAAAAATTATAAAGATGAAATTTAAAAAAAAAATACAACTCGTACAAACATTGATTTTAATGATAATAATAATAATAATAATAATAATAATAATAATAATAATTTTAAACAAAAATTATAAAGATGAAATTAAAAAAAAAATACAACTCGTACAAACATTGATTTTAATGATATATATAATTACTTTATATTTATGAAATTCAACCTTTTTCATCTTTTTAAATGTTGAAGTTCATCCGAATTGATACTATTTAAAAAAATGTAGAATTTTTCAGAATTATATAGAGATAAAATTCAAATTAGATAAATAAAAATAAGAACCTTGACTATCGATAATTACTTTATCTGTAGTTATACAATATAACTATTATTAAAATAACATTTGAAACACCAATACGCAAGCTATCCATTCAAATAAAAAATTATTATTATTATTATTATTATATTTAGATAAGGATAAACATTTGTTTTTATTATGATAATATTAAATAATAATAATAATAATAATAGTAATAATAATTTTAAAAGAAAAAAATTAGATAAGAATATAAACGATTATTTTTATTATGATCATATTAAATAATAATAATAATTTTTAACAAAAAATTAGTTAAGAATACATATTTAACAAAGTAAAATGTTATAATAGTAAATAGTATATTAAGTTCATTTTTAATAGATAAATCTTGACGACTGTATGTGTTAACATATAACAGTATATTTTATTAAACACGTGCAATATACTTTAAAGATATATCGTTTTTATTATTTATTATAAAATTATATTTATGAAAAATAAAAAAAACAAAGTAAAAGGCTGGATGTTAACTGAAAAATCTGACCAGATTTTGATTTTGGATGAAAATGACAACAAAATTGAAACCACAGGGACAAAGATTCAAAAGGTTTAAGTTTTGGACTAATATAGCAAAAGTGACCAAACCTCAGGGACCATTTTGGCAGTTTACTCTCTTTTCAATAATCATCTCCTCAATCGCCATATCTATCATGTACCGAGTATATCCTTTAGTTTTTTTAAATATAATTTTCTTATTATTTGTTTTATTATTTAGTATATAAAATTCAACCAATTCGAGACATATGTAAATTATTATTAAATAAAAATGGTGCACCATCATTTTGGATTAAGAGAAAACCACTTTTAATAATAATATTACATATGTTTATTAGTATAGAAAGACTATTATTATTATTATTATTATTATTATTATTATTATTATTATTATTATTATTATTATTATTATTATTATTATGGTGGATATAGCTTACTATTTTATTACCCCGTAATAATCTTCCTCTCTCTACTAATAAATAAAAAAAAAATTATACACATGTCATTTTCTAGTGTTTTCTCACCTTATTTTTCTATTTATCTATCATATTACTTGATAATAATAACAAAATTTAGATAAGAATAAATGTTTGTTTTTCTATAAATAATTTTAAACAAAAATTTAGACAATGATAAACGTTTGTTTTTTATATAATCATAAAATTATATCCCGAGTATTATGAGTAGATATATATATATATTGGAGTTCGGGGATTAAAATTATGGTAGATCAGGAATTAAAGGTTCCCATTTGATATATACTTAATAATTGTATTATTGTTTTTTATTTTCACTAGAATAAATAATTATTCTATGTCCGGGGCATATATGCTTCTATCAAATTATATGTGTTTTTAGATGCATCGCTATAATGGTTTGAACTCATTATTATAGTCGCACAATTCTTTCAAATGTCAAATCTAGACAACTTAGTTTCACCTTTGTAATGTTAGGCGTACTGTTATAATTGGTTTAAACTAATCATTTATTGCACATTGCATCAACAGTCAGAAAGAACACCATTTTTAAATATAACAATTCCATACTCCATTCAAAGATAATTTAATTCTCGATTTTATGGTATAAGTCATAAAAATGATGAAATAATGATTTTTTTTAAAGATATCTCTTTTTACAATTTATTATATAAAATTATATTTACGCAACCCGTGTAATACACGGGTGTAAACCTAGTGATATAAATAAATAAATATCATGTGCATGGAAATAAGTATGTTTTATATCATGATTTTTCCACATTATCAAATCTTAAAAAAAAACATAAAATTTTTTTTTTTTTAAAAAGCATCCCGCGTTTGAATGAAGATAGGCTTTATTCATTGAACCTAAAGTACGTGTGAAACCATCCCTGCTCGAACCTTCATGGAATATGCCGCTGTCTTTTTCAATCCCACGACAATAATCCGGCGCAAATTGTTTCTTTCATTTTTAAATTTCATTTTCACAAACATATTTATTCATATATACTTGATACTTGGGTGCTATCATTTGTTCATCAACCTTTAAACCACCCCGTTTAAATTTTCTGCAATATTCAACATTCCTTGACGGTGTGCGATCGCTCCGGTTATACGCTCCTTCTTCTGTTAATTTTCTGTTTTATATTTCATTTGTTATTTATGTTTTGTCAGATTGAATGAAATCCTATTGTTCATGCCTGATGATGAATAAGTTGTTAATATTGAAATATCCATAACTTGCTATTATGATTTATGAAATGTACGTTGCTATAGGTAAAGGAATTTTGTTTGAGAAAATTAAATTATGGAAGTTAACATGAGGGGTAGAAAAACCTTGGGTTCATAGAATTGTGACCACGCTTGCAAACGAACCGAATGAACACGAACAAGACCTTGTTCGTGTTCGTTTGTTAAGAAATGTATGTGTTCGCGAACCGCTCACGAACACTTATCGAACGAGATTTTATGTTAGTGTTCGTTTGTTAAGGAAATGAACTTGTTCGTGTTCGTTTTGTGTTTGTTTGTTAATTTTTGGCAACAAACAAAAACAAACGTTGACAAACACAAATGAGCACAAACTAATGTTGATGAACACAAATGGAAACAAACTAACATAAACAATCGATCATGAGCAGAATAAATAATACACTGACACTTATTAGATATTTAATTTATTGGAATTTTAAATACATATAAATACTAAAAACACTAATGAACTATTGAACACGTTACCGAACGTTCACGAACGTAAACGAACGAACACGACCTCTGTTCATGTTTGTTCATTTAACTAAACGAATGAAATTACTTGTTCATGTTCGTTTGTTTAATAAACGAACGAAAGCAAACGAATTTCGCGCCGGGCGGTTCACAAACTATTCGCCGAACGTTTGGTTCGTTTGCAGCCCTTTGTGACACATGGTGCAGCCAGTTCCGAATAAATATTTCATATAAATTATATAAAAAGTATTATTCATCTATATAGCTTTTCAGTTCTTCAGAGTTATTTCAATTGAAATATCCATAAATTGCAATGTACCTGAATTCCATTTGAGAAAACTAAAGTGTGGTGGTTAACATTTTTTTGCAGAAACTAGAGAACTGAGGGATTGTTACAAGATTTGAAGATATCTAGATTATATCAAAACTTTAATAAGATGGCGAAAGATGGAGAAGCCATCGTTGACATCGAGAGCAACCAAAGCGAATGCCGAGAGGACCCGAGAAACGAGCAGGTGACAGATGACAAAAGTGTCAAGAACATGCTTAGATCTCTAGGTTTAACCTTGAGTTTCAACGGGTTGGATGATGCTGAAAACAGCAGCGACATAGAATCGTTAGTTAACAATAAACTCGAAGGCGAAAAGAGGGAAAATATGCCACTTATAGGGAAGACACACTCAAAAGAAAAACAAAAGGTTAAAAACTCAAAAAGGGCTAGCAAACCGCCCCGGCCCCGTAAAGGTCCATCTTTGAGTACAAGCGATTTGCGATTGGTTAAAGAGATATCTGAGATGGTTATGAAGAAACGTGCAAGGATTGAACGGCTAAAATCTTTGAAGAAAGCGAGATCAGCTCGACTACAAACAGCACCTCCACCATCGTCAGCAGCATCATCATACATGAGCATTTTTGCTATGATGATCACTGTTCTCTTTCTCATTGTGATAATCCTCCAAGGTACAGACATTTGCTACTTTATACACGTATATAATATTGTTCATGTGACCATGGTTAACGATTGTGACAACGGTTGCAGGTTTTGGTTTTGGTTCGGGTACAAGAACTGGTCTAGGCTCAGGCCAGTTTGACTCCAAGATCCCCAAGTAGAACAAATATTTGGCTATGAGCCTAGGATCATTGTTTTATTTTATTTATTTATTTATTTTTTTTGAACGGTTAACACACATTCTTTAATCCTACTCCTAAATCTACACAGTTGTCCATCATGGAACTAGGCAGGGACACCTTCCAACACCTTGATACCGTTAGGCTACAAGCCCTTTGGTACCATGGTTAATGACCCGTCAAACATCTGGCTCGACAGAAGATAGTCTTTGTTTGTTATTTGTTAGTAGGATTAGTGTTGGAGGAATTGAGCTTTGTACTTTGTAGGATTATATTCATTGTTCACTAATCGAGACAGTTATGATATCATTTTTATTAAATTTCCATTCATATATATTGTACCTTTGTTTATACCAATGTATAGTTGGTTCGTTTTTCAGCTACTCAAATGATCATGATACATTCAACCAGTGAATTATAAATAGTAAATAGACTCTGCGTGTGTGATCATGAAATAAAAACCTTTATCTCTTTCAAAGATGTCGTCGAAAACTAGCTTTGCGTCTCTGAGTAGGCAGAAAAAAGAAGTGACTGGTTGTCTTCTACAAACATTTAGTCTGGCACAACCTTTGTGTCTGTATATAACTGCATGAAATGGGACCAATTAGGCGGAAAATTAGTAAAAAATGTATTTGTTGTCTGTCAGATAACCATGTAACCATCTCACGACTCATGAATACAGAGGTACGAGCCTATATAACAGATCATGTTCAAGTAAGATAGTGCGTGTTTCTCTCTTTATCGAGGTTATAAACTGGTTTCCATTTGCATTGCTAGACGAACTAACAAAACCGTTTGTAGACTTGTTTAACGACAAAAACGATCAGTAAACACATTATATTGAGGTCTTCTCTTGCCTCATGAATCTGTCTTGAACCCACATATTTGTAGGCCCCAAAAGAAAATCTTGCTCAGATCATTGTATACCTGTCTGGTGGATGGGTTTTTTAGTGCCATAAGTATTTGACACGCCTTCATTGGCCTTTTTAGCAATGTAGAAATAAACTAGAGTTAACTCCGAAAGGATGCCATCGACTAAAACCGCAAAACAAAATGGTCCCAAACCTCCCCTTTGATTGCACCTAAGCTCGCAGTGCAATCATATTTATCACTGGTTTCCCTTGTTGCGTTCAACACGTCTTGATCCTCCTCAAATGTTCCTTTCTCTTGTCAGCAATAATGTGAATTTATGATACAACACTGGCCAATCTAACATAAAATTTTTAGGTTTGGGTTTCGTCTAATTGGGTTAGGTTGAAACGCCAACACGTTTAACTATATGGGTCATGTTTTCGTGGTTTAATCGTTCAGCACATCTATATTTAAAAAATGTGTTCCATCTCACACCTTATTTAGTTATTTTATAACTTCAACTGATTGATATTTCTTTTGTCAAAACTTAAAACCTAACTATTTATAAAGTATTATATTTATGTAAAAAAATTTGAACTTAAGGTGAAACGACAGGGGTTTTTGTGTCTAATAGACTTTTGAGTTGTGTTGAATTGAATTTTCATTTTCGTGTTTGGCAAAACTCGAAGACACGATGGACTTAGCAGGTGGCATCATTTCAGTTTCAATGGGGTCAAAGCGGGTCGACAACATTAAAGAAATGGGTCGATGTGGGTTAGTGTCTTAAATAAACAGGGCAGGTTTCGGATCGGAATGGGTTCAGTTCAAATTGAGTTTTGGGCCGAGACGGTTTCGGCACGACGCAGGTTTTGGATCGGAACGGGGTCGGTTCGGGTCGGGTTTCGGGCCGACACGGGACGGGTTTCGGATCGCAACGGGTTTTGGGCCAACACGAATTTCCAAGAGACGAGTTTCGGGTCGAGACGAGTTTCGGGTCGGGACGAGTTTCGTACCGTTTCGACGCGTACCGTTTCGACGCAAACCGTTTCGCCGCGTACCGTTTCGACGCAAACCGTTTCAAACCTTACCCCTAATACATGCAGACCTGTATAAGCGTTATTACAACTGAAACTGATTCACATCTCAGTATTCTATGAGTAACTATTGAAATTATTATACACTGAATCTGATTAACGACTGAAAAGTTAAATTTTGTTGTTGTTGATCGAATTGATAACAGACAAAATTTAAGTCTGAATTGAGCACATAGTGAATTCAGTTTGTTTCAATTAGTTTCTGTTGATTTTAGTGAAATCTGTTTCATTCATGTATGTTTAAATCAGCTGAAAGAATATTTTGAATCTAAATCAGATCGGAATCGGTTTCAGTTTGATGATTAAGATCTGAGTTTGGTTCGAAGAAGGAACTAAATCAAAGAAAATCTAGTTATACCCGCACAACACGGCTTATTTTAGTTCTGAATCTGAGTCGTGTTGCTGCTGTTATTTACAAAGTTAACCTGGATTTGATTTGGGTTCATACTCGACATATTATATTGGATTTTACGAGTTTACTGCTGATCTTTCAGCAACTGACTTTTCAATGTAAATGGCGTCTGCGACAGCTAACTCGATTTCTGCAGTCGGGTTTTCGAACATAGAAAAATACTGATTTAGTTTGATAGTTGCAGCTTGCGTCTGTGATTAGAAAACAAAAAGAATTCACGGCTGAATCTGAAATTAACAAGTGAAAAGATTAGTGATTAGGATCGATACAAGTGTTTGCAGCCGGTTATCATTTAGAGTGAAAGGGAGTTATGCGGGACTGTATCTCACAGAAACTTACCACTAATACATGCAGACCTGCTTTAAGGTTAACAGAGATGGTGATGCATTAAGGCTGTGTTTTTGGACAAAGTAGGTACTTATTCGAAGGTTACCAACCCGGACCCGTTTTAACCTGACAAAATTGCCCCTTGATG
>JARYGA010055245.1:0-45628 GCA_030545235.1 Helianthus tuberosus
TAAACCCCTTTACTTAGTTGACTTTCACGATTAAATAATGTTTTACCACCACCGATTCAGAAAAATCGGAAACCTTAATACTTAAAAAACAAAATAAAAGATCGGAACTTAACTCAATCGTGGGGAACCGCCGGATTGCCTGGTTGATGCGAGTACGACGTCGTTTACGCAACCACGCCGATCTACCTCCCGGTGGTTCCGGAAATTAGTGACGGGACGGCGGGTGCCCGGGCGGTGAAGCGATGGAGATCCCCTGAGCTCACATGTAACGCATATGTGTATTTACGAAGCAAAGATAACTATAAGGCAAGGCTAAAAGATACGTGGCAAACTCTAGGATGCAGGTGTACACAAAGCCTTGTTAATTGTACAAATAGCTGCCAATGATCTCCAGCCCAGCTGGTTTGAGGTAGGGTGGGTTTACACCTAAGGTGGTTCTTATCCTGTTGAGGTCGCGGGTTCGATTCCTGACAGCCCCGAGTTACTCTTGGCCGGGCCTTGGTATGATATGCTAGTTGCAAGCGCCTTGGCGCCGTCTCGAACTCGGGCCGCGTCCGCAACATGTTGGGTAGTTACCAACTGAGCTAGCCGTTCGAAAAAAAAATTGTACAAATAGCTAGCTAGGTGACGTCTAAATGGGGATGGCAAAAATAGCCGAGCTCGACAGGTATACCCGACGGGTATTTGGCCGGGCATGGGATTAGTTTTAGAAATTTTCGCGGATATGAGTCGGTTATGAGATTAGGTGATACCCGACCCGATTACCCGAAACCACATACCCATTTACCCGAACTATATACCCGAATTTTTTAATTTATATTTTTATTTTTCATTAAAAAAAAAAATCTTTTGGTATATGTATTTGATAATAGTATTTATATTTTATATGTCGTGAATAATATACATGTAAATGTATAAGTATTAAACAATTATATTTAATTTATGATATAATTTATATGTATGTAATGTACATTTTTTGTTTTTAATAGTTGTTGTATAAATAAAATTATATAATAATTATAATAGTAAACAAATGTATTTGAAAATCTCAACGTATATCTTTTAACAAACTAATGGGTATACTCGATTCCCGCCGGGTAATTATTCGACAAATACCTGACGGGCATTGGGCCGGGTATGAGACACGATTTTACAACCAGATATGAGTATTAGTATGGGATTACCAATACCTGACCCGAATCCTACCCGTTGCCATCTCTACGTGTAAAGGAAAAATACGTAACATAAGGTTATTGAAAGATGCAACAACTTGTGCACAAAGGTTAAAAATTGTACAAAATAGCTATACTACATTTATCTCACAACTTAAGCTTCGCAATTTAAATTATTCTAGTATTTACGACCCGTGCTTTGCGGCGGGATTGTTAAAACCGAACAAATAGCAGACGTAAAAATGTTGAATCACATACGCGCGTTCCAGCGTATTAACTTGCAAAAATTAGACTGAAACATAAAACACAGAAAAGAATAACTAAGTTGACTTATCACCCCGTGCATTGCGATAGAGCCGTTAAACTGCAAAATAAAATAACGTAAAAACTCCGTACCACGCACGCGCGTTGGGGGTGTTAACCTGTAAAATTTAAACCGAAAAGTGAAACAACAAATTTGTAAAAGATGAGAAGTATATGAGAACAAAGTTGTAAGTGAAAAAGTATAGCATAAAAAAAGTTGGGACAAAATTGTAAAAGACAAAAAGGTATGGGGGAGAAAAGATTAAAAAGTCGAATTATAGATCTTACTTACAAACCAAAAGTTGGTAAAATATATATGAACCAAAGGAAAAAATGAATTGTGTATTAGTTAGTTGTACACAATGCTATTATAACTTATACAAAATTGAATAGTAGTTTCAACTAACAAAACTTTCTTGTGAAATTATAGAGGGGAAAACTAGCAGAAGTGCTCGCGCTCCGCTACGAGTTTTCGGTCAGTATTGGACGAGCGTTGAGGTTTCACACACCTAAACAACACTTCGTTCCCTTCTTTTATACAATCAAGCCAAACCCTTATTCCCTTGGTATCTATGACCTATTCCATCGTGTATGGCTGGCAAACTCTACTCGGATTCTCCTTCCCAAAAATACAATCACACCCTTGATTTTATAAAGGAGAAGAATGTGTTTAGGCCATCATAGCCATGCAAAGGTAGAGAGATGAATCAAAGAAGGTTTGGACTTCGGTTCACAAAGAAAAGTGGTAGAAAGGTGATAAAGGTTCTTTCAAAGCCGAGCATTCACATTCAATCCATCAAATAATGAGAGGAGAGGTTTTTATATTATAAAGGGTATAAAAAGTGGTTGTGAGTGGAGGAGAGAGAAAATGTTACTGTTCATCTGTATATTTGGGGGGACACTGTTCATCCAGTATAATTATTTTAATATATATTGAAAGTGGTTGTGAGTGAAGGAGAGAGAAAAATGTAATGATAATATTATTTAATTGAAAGGAGAGAGAAAAAGTATTTGTTTTTAGTGGAAATATATTGATATAGGAGTTGTTTTGTAGTGGAATGTATGTATAATTTGATGGATTGAGATGGTCAACACCCTAATCCTCACAAACATGAAAATGAGATGAATTACGATATTGGTTATGCTTTAGGAAAAAAATATCATTTTCATCGTGACCCAACTGATTCCACTCAGGATTTAGTGGCGACTCCAGCCGAAGAGGCCACCAGGGTGACAGAGTGGCGGCCTCCGTGGTGTCTTGCTACGACTTCTTTAAAAGCCATTGGAAGAACCGAGTGGTGTCCGCCATGGTGCTCTCCATGTTTGATCCTTGAGAACAAGGATGTTTCGAGAGGACGGGATTGATACGTGACATCTATGGAATAATATTAGGATTAATTGTTATTTTATTTATGTTATGTTTTAGCATTGGTGTCCAAGCTTTCCATGCATGTAGTCACGGGCGAAGGTTAGAAGGGGCCGGGGGGCCCGACCCCCTGAACTTTTCGCTCAGTAATGTTAGGTATGTAGCTTTCGTATAGAATTTTTTTGGGTATACACGTTTTCGCCCCCCCCCCCCCCCCCCCAGTTCTATAAAATTTTTGGGTATATACGTTTTCGACCCTCCATCGGAAAATTTCAAATTACAGGATCTTATTTTAGGAAATAATTGAAGTGACGTAAATGTTCATAAAACTAGTTTACAAAATAACAACAACAACCATACCCAGTAAATTCCATAAATAGCAAAGCTACTTATAGGGTCTGGGGAGGGTGAGATGTAGACAGACCTTGCCTCTATCCCTAGGGATAGAGAGACTACTTCCAGAGAGACCCTTGGCTCAAAAACGAACAGTATACCAACACACCAAAATACGGATGTTATATAATATGTGCAATCAGTCCAACGATTATGAGCTTTATTGACCATTGTTATTAAGAACTCGATCTTGTCTTGAGATAATAATAATAATTTAATGGGCCTATTAAAAGAAAATATGTCGAGCATTGATGGATTTATTATTTGCATAGAACCGGTCTTTAGCATGGGATTGCAAGATCTTGATGTGGTTTAGTCCTGTATTGAATTTAACCGGTAAACTAAGAACTACTAACGGGCTACTTTTATGAACAATAAAAAGAAAAAAAAAATATGGACTAAACATCCATTTTGGCCAATAAGAGCAAGTTTTATAAGATCTTTCGAATAAAGCAATTTACCAACTAAAATCTAAATGTCATTGTTGTTATCATGTTTAAACTTCAAATATTTAAATAGTTGTTGTTCACGTGGTTGAAATTTAAAACATAAGATAAAGTGAAATTTGAGTATAATCGTTCAATCCCAGTTTGATCTTAAGAAGAAGAAAAAAATGATATGCAATGGCCATAGATACATGGTTGCTGATTAATCATATATTTTATTATAATTCTATATTTTATAGTTACATGTTTAATTTGTACAAATAAATTTGTAATGCTCATTTTTTTTTTTATTTAACGAAATAATATTGTGGTTAATTTGGGATACGAGTACAAGAAATATAATAATTTGATTTGGAAATTCGTATAAATGCTTTTAGTAACTTGTATTAGATAAAGTGTTCGATTTATATATTATTCAAGAAAAACACATAAATTAGTTTGTTCAAATATATAAAGTGAAGCAATATAAAGGTAAGATACATATGTATCAAATTTACAAAATATTAATTGCACCATGATGGTTGTTGAGATGCAACTATCACTAGATTTGCTTTGGTATGAACTACCGCACTACAAGGTTTTGCATATGTAAACATCAACCAACCCTCGAGAAGAAAGCGAAGTTAAATCATCATGTCTTGTGTAATAATATTGTTCCTTCATATATAATAAAACTAATTTCATTTTTCACCAGAATAAAACAAGTATATGGGATTGTGAAGCCTAATAATCATCACCATGGGTGTGAGTGTGTGACCACGGTCCACATACATATTTGGTACTTCCTTGCCTACCACTCAACATCAATCATTATTTTTTTTAACGGCCAATAAATCAATCCCGATCATTTTCGGGACACCCACTGGACAAACGGAGTACTTCGAGAGTAACCCGAGTGGTCTACCATCAATTCCGGGGAAAACCTGGTAACCCACCCGCCCGTACGCACGACGGTAAATTACCAGTAAAACCCGTTTGGCTCAAGGATCGAACCCCGGCTTCCCTGAGTCTCCTATCACTGCCCACCAGTGTCACACTCCTTTTTTTACACCAAATGAGAATTAAACTTGAATCTTCAAAGAATAACTCAATCCCTCTTATCACTTGAGCTAAAGGTCATTGGCAATATCAATCATTATTAAGGGTATTCTTTTATTTATACTTTTGGAAATATTGGAAACACACTAACATAATTATAAGTCAATTGCAAACAAAAATAGAGTTAAATGCCATTTTATTATTTCATGTGGTTTGGGCCATTTTACTAGTTTAATTTAAAAGTTTGAAACGTTGCCATTTTAGTCGAAATAGTTTCAAGCGTTGCCATTGTAGTCCACTTGGTTAACTCCGTCCATTTTTATGTTAGCTAGAAGGGTAATTCGATCATTTTATATAGTCGAATTCAAATTCTAGTTAAAAGAATTACATATAAAATAACCGAAAAATCCTTCTAGTTAACATAATAAAGGGATGAAATTAACCCAGTGGATTAAAATGACAATGTTTAAAACTTACATACCCAAAAACATGCCGATTAGATTAACTGACGAAACTCAAAACTGTAACTGCAAACAAAACATGTCAGGTGAATCAAGTGAGTTAAGAGTGGTTCAACTTTTTTACTTAAACCATGATAACACTTTATTAAATCTCAAAGAAATTGCCAATACAATATATGATCCCCATTCCATTCATATGAGAATACAATCTAAAACTAATCAACCAAAACAACTTGACTAAAGGCTCCGGTAACATAGAAGTAATACATAGAATGGGCCCAAGTAATTTGTAGCAAAAGTCATCTCAAAAATTGTCTTCCAAGAACTTCAGCTTCCAGGAAAGTAACTTAAGTAACTTACGTGGATAAATAATTAAATTTGAGAAATTATAAGAGCGATGGAATTATATCTTTTTAACTTTCTAGCGACGATTTGATGGTAAAACACGGTTGTATTCAATATCCTTTTTTTTAAAAAAAAAAAAATAGCTCAATGCTTATCCAAACACATACAAACGAGAATGAAACCAAGGTAAACCTTACATGAGAATATTAAGTGGCATGTCTATTGACAAAAAGTCAAGAGCAAAATTTCCTCTGATTGAAGTAAATGAACCGTGATCGATTTCCAAAATTACAATATGAGTGTTCGGTCTCCCTTTGTATATTTTCCTTCACTTGACCCACCTTCCGTAGATCCCTTGCAGGAATCACAATCCTCACCCCCACTCTTTGCTAACACACATGGGGTCTCTGCCCCGATTCCTGATGTATCCCCTTAAAAATGATTAAATTATAGAGATAATCAGTACGTAAGTCATTACATATATGCAAACAAATTCGTAGAGGTGACTCTACGGCTAGACTGTTTGGTAGGGTAAAGGGTCAACTTTAATGTATGTTGAAACGGGTCGGTTGGACAGTTTAAGATTTCGAATCTTTTTTTTAGTTTTATATATTATATATGAATGTAACAGCTTGGTAAGTATAATATATTTTTCAAGGATTTTTCAAAATAGAATTCAGAAAGTTTGGCATACAGTTATAGATTTAAGATCAAGTATCATATCCTCGTGCACTGCCCGTTCTCCCCCCCGGACAAGCCGGCAATATTCTCACCCCTACACAATACTTATAAGCTATAATGTTCAAAACAAAGAAATCGACATTCATAAACCAAACTAAAACTCACCACCAAGAGGATACTTGAGAGCGCCAAACTGGCCATCTATGCATTGGTCACAGAAAACAGTGCCGGTAACCGTCGTATCTTCATGAGCACCATCAATGGCGGCGGCAGCCACCAACACAAAAGTTGTCAACACCCAATCCATCACCATTTACGCATACACACATTCATTCACAAGCTACCATCACAGTTAATATAGAAGAAAACAGGGTGAGGTGATGTCCCAACTGCCCATAAATAATTAAAATGGTTCATAGTAAACTTATAGATTCATAATCTTTGTGAGTGTTCTCAAAAAATTCTGTAGCCAGACAGTATGAACAATACATACATGGATCAGGTCCAGTCATGGTTAAATGATGCATGAAACCCCACATGATTAGTAGATACACATTCTATATAGCTCCTAATGATATAAAGTTGGATACATGTAGACTAAAGAAACCAAAATAAGAACAAACCAGAGATCATAAACACCATAAATTAACATAATTATGCCTTTAATCCTACAAAATCACTCTCCTCATCAAAACTCTATCAAAACTTGCAATAGCACCAACAAAAACATAACACAAAACTTTGCCATTGCTCATCATTTCTGTTCAAATCCTCGAATCTTTAAAAATAAAACTAATAATTAAAAAGAGAATACATCTGCTGAATGATATAAGTATATAACCCAATCGGTTCTGATGATAAATCATATTTGATACATCTGCTATCAACAACAATAACTGTAACAATCAACAAATTTCAATTTCAAAATAATCATCAACCTATAAACGTATATTATAAGTGATGGGTTGCCGGCGCTTACCAGGCGCATCGGAACCCTAGCCGCCGCTATCAACCACCGTGTCTCGCCACAAACCACCCTTAAACCCAGCGTCGAACCACTCCCCTTCCATCCCTAATGAACCATTAGCACCCCTTCTACCCCTAAGCCGGTTAACCTTCTAGGTTAGCGACGTATGTTGTTCGGTTTTGGCGATTGTCAAAGAATATAACTTAGGGTTTTGAATCTGTGTGGTGGTGGGTGATTAATTTCATGAATCAGGAGTTGGGCAATTTGGGAAGCCAGGCTTCTTAATGCGTATGTGTCTCAACCATCAGATGCCACCACTTGACACACGTCAGAACCGCCTAAATAGCCAATCACAATACAACACCATCTCAAAACACTATTCATTCACTTTCTGTATTATCATATTTAGATTTAGATTAGATTAGATTAGATTAGATTTAGATTAGATGGATTCCCATTGTTGTGATTAATTGGCATGAGGAGACAAATGGTCTACGCATCATCATGTTGTACCCATGGCATACATACTAAATAGAATGCACATCCTTGTTTGGAACCGCAATTACCAAATAACCCTCTATTACTTAGCCTCCGGCACTTAATTATTAATTCTTTTATGTTGTTTGCTATATCCTAACTTTTTAACATCAATGTCTCGCCATAATTCATTTACTACCTTTTTTTAACGGTTAACTGTTTCCCAAGTGTAAATCCACCATTTCAGAGCTATGTCCAAAGGCCGATTACTCGACCACCGCTAGAAAGCGTAGCACACCTCAGATGTGCGAAAACCCCGTGGAATAGGTAACCCCCCCCCCCCCCCTCCCTTCGGACTCGAACCCGGGTAAAACCCCGGGCCAAGCCCTCACCAAGATGTCCAATACCCAGCACCAGCCGAGGATCGAACTGGCGCCTCCAAAGAGACAACCAGCCAACCATGTATTTATTTTTGTGTAAATTCATATACGTGTTTTTTAAATCTAATCTAACTTATAATAAAAGACTGCACGTAATGCCACATGACATTCTCTCCTTCAATCTCATAAATTTTATTCATATTTGTTTAATAAATTTATTTTAATATTAATATTAATTAATAACCAATATATAGATATAACTTATTTTTATCCTTATCTTTATCTAAAATTAATAAATAACTTCAATTTTGCAATTTAGACCCTTTGTTTTTTTTACTTTTAACCCAAAGTTTTTCATCTTTCGCGAATTAATCTCAACTCTTTTTTATTTTCAATTTTGCTCCATCATACTTTTCATCTTTCCCAAGTTTTTCGTTTCCTTCTAAATTCTGTGAGTTAACGCACCCCAACGTGCGTGTGAGGTTCAACATTTTTTCGTATATTTTTTTTCCCGTTTGACTAGCACGTCGCGTCACATCTATTTTTCTGCGTTTGACAAGTTCGTCCAACACGCGGGTCCTGGATGGACTTAGTTATTTTTTGTTTGTTTTTCGTTCCGGTTTAATTTCTCAGCAACGAGCGTGCGTGATTCAAAGATTTTACGTCTACTTTTCGCTCGGCTTTATTTTTTTCCCGTTTTTATTTATTTGTTTTTTACGAGCTTTTCCGGTGTTGATGGTCGCTGACAATGGTATAGCATTGCTACTACTTAACACAGTTTTATGACAACCGTTGCAACGCAGGGGCTTAATACTTGTATTTACTTAACAAAAACTCATGATATTAGTTATGTTTATAATCTATTATTACACTTATACCCTTCATGAATCATATAAAAGTCATTCTTCCATCCATATATTCAAATTTTGAGCGTTACAAACCTAACGTTTATCCGACAAGAGAACATGAGGAACGCAAAAGGAAGATGTTTTTAACTAATTGTTTCCATCATTATAATATTTAATTAGGTAAATACAATATTAAATAAGTTTTAAAGCAAGATAAGAAGTTTAAATAGGCGAAATGGGACTTTATTATCGTCATAATAATCCTTATGAGCAAAATCAAGTGTAAATCAACAGTAAGCCTATGGTAATTACGCGAGAACGACTGTATTTGTTAACGAAAATTAGAATTACTAGTATCACCGATTAAATTATCAGTACAAATAATTATGGACCCGGGTTTTTATTAAAAAAAAATCCCCAAAGTTGGTGAATGATACAAGGAACAATAAAGAATCATAATGAGGATATTGAGACCCTAACACGCTCCCTTGAAGGTTACTTTGAGAACAAAATATATAATAAAATCATCACACATGCATAATTATGCAAGCAAACCAAACCCAAACTCTCTCTAATTAGAGTTAAATGCCATTTTATTCCCTGTGATTTGGGTCATTTTGCCAGTTTAATCCAAAGGTTTGAAACGTTGCCATTTTAGTCCAAATAGTTTTAAACATTGCCATTTTAGTTCACTGGGTTAACTCCATCCCTTTATTCTGTCAACTAGAAGGGCATTTCGATCATTTTATATGTAATTCTGTTAACTAGAAGGGAAATTCGACCATATAAAATGATCGGATTACCTTTTTAGCTAACAGAAAAAATGGACGGAGTTAACTCAGTAGACTAAAAATGGCAACGCTTGAAACTATTTGGACTAAAATGTCAACGTTTCAAACCTTTGAACTAAACTGTCAAAATAGCCCGAACCACAGCGACAATAAAATGGCATTTAACTCCGCTGATTATATAACACACAAAATGTTGCACTTGTTTTTCTACGATTAAGGGGGTGTTTGGCCTAGCTTTTTTATCTAAGCTTATAGCTTTTTTAGCTTATTTTTACAAAATAAGCACTAATGAGTGTTTGGTTTAGCTTTTTAAGCTTATGCTTATTAGCTTATATAAGCTAATTCCAAGAAGCTTATGGGAACATGGTTTTTTAGCTTATTTGAATAAGCTTATTTGAAGAAGATGGTTTTTTACTCATTACACACAATGATATTATACCCCTTCCCATAATACAAAATAACTTAACAAACAACTAAAGATTAGTTATTGATTATCAACTTGTAGAATATAAGCTAATCCAAACACTTAAAAATAGCTTATCAAATGAAAGAAAATAAGCATAAGCTACTTTAAAATATAAGCATAAGCCAAAAAAATAAAAGCTAGGCCAAACACCCCCTAATTATCAAATCAAATGGATCCTGCATTACAAGAATATGTTATGGTAGTCAACAATTCAGCGTATGATGAAGAAGAAGAAGAAGAAGATGACGACGATGATTCACCCTGTACACTTGTTGATCTCTCGAAAAAAGAAACAAAGGGTTATTTGAATACATGTGAAGAAGAAGAAGAAGAAGAAGAAGAAAATAGTAGCTCAAGCTTTGATGAATCATTTGAGACTAATTTGAATGAACATGTCACTAGCTTTGATGAATCATGTTCTCAGTCTTCTGTTGATGTGAACAGGGAGGTTGAAGATGAGGAAAAACCGCTTTTGAGTGGGGAGAAAGTGGAGGATCAAGGTGTTTCAGGTAGTGTTTTTTACTTGTCTGTTTGTTGGAATTTATGATTCAGGACTAGAAAAATGTGTGTTTGCCCTCTAGGTGTTTGATGAAATGCTAGCTGTGTTATTTTGTTAAATTTCTATTAAGTGTATTGTTTTCTTGTGATTTGGGGCCTTTTCTATATGTTTATTTGTTGGGTTTTTAATGAAATGCTAGATGTGTTACAACTGTTAAATTTCTAAGTGTTTTATGTTTACCTTTGATTTGAGGCTTTGTTTGCCAATTGTTGTATGATCACTTTAAGTTTGGGTTTTGGATAGAGATTGAGATGATGAAAGAAAGATTCTCAAAATTGTTGCTTGGAGAAGACATGTCTGGTTGTGGGAACGGTGTGTGTACAGCCTTGGCTATCTCGAATGCGATTACAAATCTCTGTGGTAAGCCAAAATATCAACAATTCAATCATAGCAAATTACTTCTCTAATTTCTTGAAATTTCAGCCACACTTTTTGGACAAATATGGAGGCTAGAACCTTTATGCCCTGAAAAGAAATCAATGTGGCGAAGAGAAAACGAATGGCTTCTATGTGTGAGCGATTACATTGTAGAGTTGATACCTTCTTGGCAGACTTATCCCGATGGAAGTAAACTTGAGGTATAAGTTATTGTTTTTATAAGTTCTAGCGTTTTGACGCTTTTGTATTTAAGAAATGCTAGACTCGCTTAATTGTGTGTTTTTGGTTTCTTGTGATACCATTTTTATAGGTCATGACTAGTAGACTGCGGTCCGATCTTTATGTTAATCTCCCGGCTCTTCGTAAATTGGACAACATGCTTCTTGTAAGATTCTCAACTCATCCTTGCTAAATTATATGATAAAAATGTATCTAATTGACATTTTTGAAGTCAGATCAATAGCTTTGGCTTCTAGTTTCTCATTTTTGTTGTACAAATCCGTTAAGAATAAATAAACAGACACATGTAAGAAACATCAATCATTTCAAAAAATGAGAAGAATTGATGTTGCCTGTGAAAGTTAAAAAGGAAGCGTATTTTTGTGTTACAGGAAATATTAGACAGTTTTCAAAAAATGGAGTTCTGGTATGTTGACCAAGGGATTCAAGCGTTGGAAACAGACGGTTCATCATCTTTTGGTAAAGTGGTCCCACGGCAAAAGGAAAAATGGTGGCTGCCTGTTCCGCGTGTCCCTGCTGGCGGCCTAAGCGAGAACGCAAGAAAACATTTGCAAAATAAACGCGATTCCACTAATCAGATATTGAAAGCTGCAATGGCTATTAACAGCATTACTTTAGCCGATATTGATGTTCCTGAATCATTCTTGGAAGCACTTCCAAAGGTATCATTTAATGCACAAATAGAATTTTATTTAGCAATATCTTTAACTTTGTGAAATAAATTTATTTTCATATTTTACATATTCCCTATCTTGTTCTTATTGAAGGTTATTCTAGATATTTGCCTTAATAAAAAGTCAAAACAATTTGATTAAACTAGGTGTCAAGGCAAACATTATAGCAGTCATGGAATGCGGGAAATTCTTTGACTATTTTTATATAGTACAATACAAGAATCTTGTAAACCAAAATCAATACTTTAATCTATTTTAACTATATTCTTTTGTCGGCAAAATTTTGACTTAGTTTAGGGAAATTGTTTGACCTGAAAGTCAAAGTTCGAATTCGATGTTATTATTTACATGTCTTTCATCTGTTTGCAGAACGCGAAAGGTAGCTTAGGTGATCTTATTCATCGATATATTTCATCAGATCAATTTTCACCTGAGTGTCTGTTGGACTGCCTTGATTTATCCTCCGAGCATCAAGCTCTTGAGATTGCAAACCGTGTGGAAGCCTCAATCTACATATGGAGACCAAAAAACACCGCAAAGCAGCCTCCTATAAATACAGTGAGCAGGTCGTTTTCCAGGTCATCATGGGACAAAGTTAAGGATATGGTTGCTGATGTGGACAAAAGGGAAACGCTAGCAGAGAGAGCCGAAACCCTCTTGCTTTGCTTGAAACAAAGGTTTCCTGCACTTCCTCAGACCACCTTGGACATGAGTAAAATCCAATATAACAAGGTATAAAATATAAATATTAAATACTATTTTCACTGCAGTTTCATTCTATTATTAAAAATTAAATTAATAATTTCATGTGAACCAGGATGTTGGGAAATCAATATTGGAGAGCTACTCGAGAGTATTGGAAAGCCTAGCATTTAATATCACCGCACGCATTGATGATCTACTCTACGTTGATGACCTGGCACGACATTCCGACAAATTCTCATCAATGTCAAACCGTGATATCGTTTCCAAAACCATTGTCGGGAAACCATACAGTGTTACCACACCTTATAAAACAGCTTTCACCACGCCAACCCTCTCACCTTCACACTTTAATAACAGTCCGAAGAAAATTCTAACTGGTTATTTGACCATTGACCCGAAAGGCAAGCACTATGCAGGTCAAGTAGTAAGGTCAAACTCCTTTACTGGCAGGACGCGGGAGGCATTACAAAAGATGGGGCTTGGGGGCTCTTAACGGCTCGGTTGGGCCGTTGGGGTCAGTTGACTTGGACCCGGCTTGGGCCTGAGTTCTATATGTGGATGCCTGGGTCTGTGGAGATGTTTAATAGTTAGGTCAGATTGTGGCATTAGTACATCCTGCCTTGTTATACCGAGTCCGAGTGTTGGTTGAGTTAACTCGGATCTTGGGAATGACAGTTTAGTGAAGTTCATGTAAATAAATGCCAAGTTTTGTTTTACCACAAGTAAGATGAAAATATTATTGTATTTTTAATACTGCTTTTGTTTTACCACAACGTCATATAAGTTGCATTCTTTTGGGCCCATTTAGTATGTTAATTTTATATTGAGGAAACTACTATTTTCATCTCTATCTCTATGGTTTGATCACTTTTGTCATAAACGTTCAATTTTTTTTCACATCTGAATCCTCGTGATTTCTAATCTTGCCATTTTCATCCAATTTGTTAGCCTCATCCAATTTTAAGCGTTATATAAGGGGCATTTATGCCTTTTTACACATTTATTTATTTTTTTCGTTTTTTTCTCACTCGTTTATTCACCCTCGACCCCAACCACCCAAGAACCTACCCTTTCCCTCACAATCACGCAAAATAGCCTTTTTTTGTGGTGAAACACTGAAACCCCCTTGCTGGCTCCTCATTTTTCCGGGTAGGGTTTGAGGGGGATGGTATGGTGTTCGGGTGGTTGACAAGGTGGTGGTGACGGTGAGGATGATTGTGATGGACGATGGTGATGGAGTGGTGGTGGTGAGGATGATTGTGGTGGACGATGGTGATAGAGTGGTGGTGACAGTGGTCATGACCTTTATTTATATTTGTTATTGTTGTAGATTTATTAAAAAAAAATTATAAACAAGAGGATCTTTGGTCTTTTAAAAAAAGTTAACAAAATAATTGGATTGAGTTAATGAATTAGATGAAAATGACAAGATTTTAAAACCACGGAGACCTAGATCCGGAAAAAAAAAAAGTTAGATGAAAGGGGCAAAAATAACCAAACCACATAGACAAAAATGATAGTTTGCTCTTTTATATTATTATTATTATTATTATTATATATACATTTAAAAACTTTTACTTCAACCATGTTTTCAATAGATGGAATGTTTATTTTAGTTATTTTTGTTATAATTTAATTCTAACTAGTATTAAACCCCACCGCGTTGCGGTGGGGGTGTAAAACTGTTTCAAATAGTACCAATGTCAAACCAATGCCAACAACCAGCACGTATTAATATGAAGAAATTAGATTATAACGTAAAACATAAAAAATATTAACTAAGTTGACTTAGTATCCACTCGTTGCGGCGAACCTGCTATGTCATAAACGTACGTTGCGTCGTGTTAACTCGCAAATTTAGAACGAAGTGTTAAACGAAACATAATAACATTGAACCACACACGCACGTTACACTGTATTAACTCACAAAATTTAGAATGAAACGTAAAACAAAAATTTTGCGAAATATGATAAGTATGTGGGAATAAAGTTAAAAATAAAAAAATTGTGAGATTAAATTGCAAATAATGAAAACTTTTGGGTTAAAAGTGAAAAATTAAATAGTTTTGGATTATAATGTAAAATCAATTTTTTTTTAAACATTCCTAAACATGGTGTACAACATTCAATGCATAAACGTGTTAGAAATTTATAATACGTAAATTATTTATTAAATTATACTTTAATTTCAAAATTTCTTACTAATTTATATTTATTGAAATTTATTAATTGATTTCATACAAAGGCGAAATGACTACTATTTTAAGTGTCTTAATAAGGTTTTACATAAAACCTAACGAGGCGTGTGTAATATGATAAAAACATGGTGGATACGCCGCTGGTACTTCCTATATATAAGTGTTTTTATGGTATTACACATTGTAGCGTTATTTAAACCATTTCAAGATTAGACATAATACATTTTACACTTAAATCATATCTTCATAAACATTGTTTTACAAACAATACATTTTATACAAACTCATTTTTTTACTTGGTTATTCATTTCATTATGCATTATTCTTTGATATCATCTGATTTATTATCGATTTTTTGTTTGATTTATAAAAGAAAATGTCACGACCCCCGACCCACCCTAGACGGAATCGGGTGCCGCGAACAGCCCAGTGGTACCGGTGATTATTTTGAAAATATTGCAGCGGAAATTTCATCAGGACCGTGAGTTAGGAAAAATATCAGAGTTTAGAAAACACCGGATTTTATTTATTAAATAGATTGGGATAAACCCATGTTTTACAATGGTAGCTTAAATAAAGATAAATTGGATTACATAAAACAATATTTCTTAATTTGATTTAATTAATAAAATAAGCCACTTCTTGAAGCCTTTCAGTGCCGTTATTCATCTCTTACTCCAATCTACTGTAATCACCTGAAACATGTTTGAAAAAGGTTTTGTCAGCGGGAAATACTGAGTGAATCATTCTTGTTACTAAAACGACTCGTTTGTTATAATTTACAGTATTAAGGAAGATTACAATGTTTCTGATGTCAACCAACTACCCACAGTATTTTGTCACTCGACCCATTGGCCCATTCGTCCAATGGTGTCTGTGACTATGGTCATATCACCCCTTGGCTGCCCCAATGGTGAAGATTATCAAGTAATGTATACAAAACCCCACATACAGGCTGTAATTTTGGTGACTACATAAACTTAATCCCTGTAATTATAACTTTGAAAATAAACATGATTTTGAAAGTAATTTGATAAAAAGAGAATGACTCACATTATAAACATGCAGATTCATACAGGCAAAGTTTAGTATACAGATAAGCCTTGATATATTGCAGATTTATACAGGCAGAGCTTAGCTTATTAATTAGCCTTGTAACCTAGTGCATGCGAACTAGGTAAGTAACTAATACAGCATTTGCGATAACTCACGAGATTAAAACCCTCACAACGAATGACAAAGTGAAATCACTTAAACATCCATCGGATTCACAACGAATGACAGAGTATTCCCCGAATTCGGGTGGTACTCAAACATCCTGTCGGAATCACGACAAATGACAAAGGATAGCACTTAAACATCCATCGGATAGTTTCTATCGATCGGTCATTGAATCGTAGCAGCGATCGAGTTAATACCCTGTATCGTAGCAGCACCCCGCTATACTAATTAGTGATTTTGAGACTGTTTCTACTATAACTCGGAGTATATAACGAATTTCTTCGTCGAACGAACGCCAGAAATCAAGTGCCAATGTCTGCTATTTATACCCAAATTTTGACCAGGCTTGCGCACCGTAAGCCTTATCCCTTACGGCGCGCAAGGGACACGAAATCACTATAGGGTGGCCACGTCCTGGACTAGCCTTGCTGACTTGACAGAATATTAAAATTCGAATTTGACAACGAGATATGAAGATAATCGTTAAGTGGGAATATCCCCCCTTGAGTTTTAGGGGCCCTGATCCTGATTCTGATTGTTCTGAAAATTTTAGGGTTTGTGCAGGATTACTTGGGTGTCTCAATTAAGGTTTCCTATTGGACAAATAAAAATAATAATTAGGACTTTTGATGAGAGTTGTTATGGTTTGGGATAAAAAAGGAATACAACAGTGAGAAAAGAAAATGGACTCACTTTGTAACTTTAGGGTTTAACTAGAAAATCTCTTTGGTAGAAATTCTGGGTATAACTTCTGAACTATTAAAATATATTTTGCACTCGTGTTAAGTATAGTACCCCTGATTCAACCTTGTCCCGATGTCCCGAGACCGAATCCCAACAACTTAGTCGAGCAGAGCCCTGACATGTGTTATGAGTTTCAGATCAATCGGAAAAGGGTAGCGGTGATCGGGAGTTAAAACACTTAAAACGGGGCATAGCCTTATTATTATTATTATTATTATTATTATTATTATTATTATATACTATTAATGAGATAATAAAAATAAAGTAAAAGAATATAGAAAGAGGGAGGTGATACAACGAAGGGAATGAAAGAAACGTTTGGCTGTTGAAATGTTAGAGATTGTCCCCTATTTATACTAAAGATGTTAGCTTTGAATCCAAGCTGCTGTGCCACGTACACATAACACATGTATTCATAAATGAAATGCATGAATTCTTTTGATTTGCATGTAGGACACGTCTATGTTAAGTGTCTCTTGGACTTCCATGCATATTATGGAATTTTCATCTTTTATTATTTCATTTTCATATTTTCTTAGTATATGTACACGTATATTCACAATTCAATTGAATTGTAATTAGTTAACTATTTATTTTATTATTTATATATATATATATTATAATTAATTTAACTGCTTCACTTATTTGGCGCTTATAACTTTTAAAATATGGCTTTTTAGAAAATAATAAATATATCTTTAGAACGAGAATATTTTTGTCTACATTTGGGTCTAAGTTTCATTAAAAATAGAGTAGGTTCAAAATACAATGTATTTTTATAATTTAATTATTAAACGGTCACTAGGCCCGTTTAGGTACTTCATATTTCTTACAGTTAACTTACCCGTAATCTACCCGTCTAATAATATAAGTTTTTATATACTTTTATTTTATTTGAATGGTCACTCATATACAGACCAATTATTAAAATAATATTTCAACAAACTATATAAACTAGTGTTTAAAACTATTTGGGTTGAATATTTATAAACTAGTTACTAGTGGTTAATAAATTTAACCAAACCTATAATTTATATGATAAAAGTGGGAATGTTACAGAAAACATTTTTCAAGGTTCATGACTAACTTTTGTTAAACATTTTCTTTAAACTTATAAGTCATGAATCCTAAATCAATAAAACCTATGTATCTCACATGCATTTTTATGCTGACGTACCTATTTTCACATGTGTTTCTGGTGCTATTGTTAGATGATTATGATGCAAACATAGGTTTGGACGAGGGCCTTAGTGACATTAAAAGATGCAAGACTAGTTAATTATGTTATGTTTCCTTCCCCCCCCCCCCCCCGACAATGTAACCTCTTGTATCTTAATAAAACAAAACTTCAATTTCCATGTGTTATGAAACAATGATTCTGTTACAACACTCCCCGACGATTCCGCCGCGATTTGTTGTTTTACGCGGTCGGGGTGTGACATGAAGGCCGGAACCCTCCAAGTAGGGAGAAGGCCGTAAACTTTACAGCTCTTACAAAAACCCCACAGGAGATCCTTGCTACAGAGGAGGTGAAACAAAGCTTCTGACCTCCTAGACCTCTCCCTAAAAGTAAAAGGAATGAAAATTCCACCCAGTTTTGTGAATTCCATGAGGAGAAGGGTCATCATACTAACGATTGATTCCAACTCAAAAAGAGGATTGAGGAGGCTGTTAAATCCTGAGAGCTTGCCCACTTAGTGAAGGGGGTAAGGGACAAGATAGCTGAAGGAAAAAGCAAGGAGGTTAACATGGTGGATTTCGATGGAAAGGTTCCCCACAAATGGCAACGATTGGAAGCATGGGAGCTTCAGTGTGTCTGCTTCCCGCCAACGGAAAAGGACCCACTCTCAAACCCTCTTGTGGTTGAAGCAATTGTGGGTACTCTAAAGATAAGCAGAGCCTACATAGACACTGGTGCAGTGATGTATTGTAAAATACATCCTTATATCATGTATAGTTTGTACAATTTATTGTTATTTATAGTTTAGTTTTATCTAGAATTACGTGCTATTGATTATGTTTGCGTTTTCCAGGTCTTGATACATGAAGTTGATGAAAAAGGAGCAAACACGAGCTGAAATGCTGAAACATTAAGTCTTTGAACAAGTCTAAAAGAGTTAGAATAATTCTTGAAGAGTTTTGGGAGTGAAAGCTGAGTTTTGGAAGCAAGATTCTGAGAAAAACACCTGTGGCGTCGCGCCACGGGCAGATGACCATATCAGTCGTGTGACGCCAACATGTAACAAACAAAATCTGAATCTTGTGATGGTGGCGTCGCGCCACCACAAGGGACCTTACCCGTCGCGCGACGCGACGGGGTTAGCTGGCGAATTTTATTTGTCTTGTGTTAGGGTTTGGTATAAAAACTTAAGCTAATCATTATCATTAACAAGTTACGAATCAAGAAAACCCTAGGCAAATTTCAGATTAATTTTCGAGTATTTCGGAGTGCTTTAGCTTGCGGGAATCATTCGGTTGAAGCTTGGAGCGTGGAAACAAAGATTGTTCGGGTCTTATCTCCCGGTTTTCTTTAATTTCGTGTTTCAATACTTTTCCAATGAATTCTTGTTTTGAACTTGCTTTGTTTATTTTAGACAACATGTTTCTTGGCTAAAACCTTTGTTACTACCTAGGCAAGATGATAGTTTGATCAAGTTTGGATTTTTAACGGGTCTTTATTGTTTGTTATGGATTGATCTGTGAAAGTAAAGTGTTCTAGAATTTCTGATTTGGTGCGTGTGCGTATTTACTTTTGATTGTTGATTACTTACTGTTTCACATAGATTTTGGTGAATGTCTTTCACATAATAAATTTGTGTTGATTATTTGCATCCTTGCGGGTTCGGGTGATCTTTGGGTAAATCGGCCGATAGCCTTAGAAACAGTAATTAAAATACAATTAGAATTAAATATTCTGCTTAACTTGTCGCTGAGAGGCTCGAGTTAGTTATTAGGTCTCAGTGCAATATATAGCTAAGACAGGTTTTGAGAGAAGTCGGTTTTAGTTCCCTAATTGCATTTGTGTCTAGTGAACCAAGTTAGAATCTAGGATTGCCTTAGATTGTCGCGCTGAGAGGTAGATCGTCGAATTAGGGCACTTTTAGAGTCGTTAGAGGACTGAGAGGAAGTCTAACAGTCGGTGTTCATAACAGCCTTGTAGGGTTTCCTAGGTTTCTTCCTGAGAAGGGTCGGGAAGTCTTAGCTTGAAATACCTTAGGGTTTAGTATTTTACGATCCCGACTCCATACAATTATAATACCGTTGGAAATCCATTCATAGTTAAACTGGATTTAAGCCTAGGTAGTTGTTAATCTCATCTGAATCAAACCTTAGTTTTTGTTCGTGTCTCAGTTTAATTTCATTTTAATTTCAATTTTAGGATTTTAGTAAAACCCCCCTTAAAACACAACAATTGTTAAGTCGTGTCAGTGTCTAGTCTAAATAAAGTCGTTAACGTAATTAATTAGAGTCCTTGTGGGTTCGACATCCGGACTTACTTTTCTTTGCTAGAGTCGACCGGTCCACTTGCCGGTGAGTAGTTTAGTCAAGTTAGAGAGTCTAGGTTTTTATTACTTGAGTCTTAATTTAGGGTTATTTTAGTTTATTTAGTTGAACTACTTTTTCCACATCAAGTTTTTGGCGCCATTGCCAGGGATTCTTGGCAATTGCGTTAACTACTTTGTTTGGATTTCAACTGATATGGTTACGTGCTTTTTGTGTGTTTGTGAGTCGTAGGAGTCCAAGTAACTTTAGTGTCTTTTTATTTTTAGAGTCTTTTGTTGGAGTCGTCTTACTTGTTTGTTTTCGGTTTTGCAGTTTATGCCCCACACGCGTTCGCAGGGACCAGTGAAGCCGCCGATCGACAAGTCTTCCTTCTCCACACCCAATTTTCAGGTTCGAAAATCTTCAACTTCATCTACAACCCCTTCTGACTCTACACTTCAATCTAAACCACTGAGCTACGACTTCACCCCGAAGTCATCACCCCACAACACCCCACCACCTTCCCCTCCGCCTAGTCCACCACCAGTTCACCAAATGGCCCATAACCAAACCGTCCACCAACGCTCCATCATGGGTTTCACCACAAACTCACCCATTACCCTCCCTGAAATCACCAATGATAAGTCCTGGCAAATTCCTTCATACATCATGACCGCCATTATCAACTCTTGTCAGTTCCATGGTCGTGATGATGAGGATGCGCCAGCACATATCAACCGTCTCACCCATCTGTGTAGCACCTTCGGCATCGAAGGTGTAAATCTTGATGCCCGCTATCTCCAAGTGTTCCCCTTTTCGCTTACTGGCCGCGCAGCCACATGGCTCGATTCGCATCCAGCGGGTACTTACACTACTTGGGCTGGACTTAGGGATGCCTTCCTTGCTAAGTATTTCCCACCTGTGAAGGCCTCTCGCCTTCGAGATCAGATCCATTCCTTCATAATGGAGCCTGACGAACCATATCACTTATCTTGGGAGAGGTTTCAAACTTTACTCTCGCGTTGTTCCCAACATGGGCTGTCGGATTGGGCTTTAGTAGAAAAATTTTACAATGGTCTTACCCCTGAGTGCAAGGCCCGATTCGACACATCTGCAGGAGGCCATCTAATGGGAAAGAAAACTGTGGCTGACTGCAATGATCTCTTTGAGAGCTTCGCTCATGCTGATATAGATCATAGTGCTACCAGCAGGAATTCCAATCCTGTGATTACTTCCTCATCTTCTCGAGGAGTAAACCAAGTCGTTTCTGACTCAAAGGTAGTATCTCAACTCGACTATATCACCAAAGAATTGCTAGAAATTAAGAAGAAGGTCGACAGGTGCGAAGTTTGTAGAGGTGGACATGACACCATAGATTGCCCAACACTTACCCTAGAACAGGTCGAGTATATAGCAGGTCAAAATAGGGGTCCAACTAACCCATTCAACAATAGTAACTCTAATTGGCGTGCTAATAATTATCGCTCTTCAGGTAACCCCCTGGTTTTCCATCAGGTCAATATCAAAGCAGGGGGCCAGGTTTCTATTCTAGTGGGGGTCGGGTCAAACAAGTCAATTTGCTAGTTCAGGTTCAGGTGGGCAGTTCAGAGGTGAGGGGTCAAACCAAGAGGTTCAACCTAGGAATGAGGGGTCAAATAGTAGTTTTTCTACGATAGAGGACCTTCTCACCCAGCTAGTGGTTAAGGATCAAGCTACCCACCGTACCTTAGAAGAACACGCTACTTTCCTAAAGAATAACCATTCGAGTTTCCTAGATATTCAAAGGCAAGTTGGGGATATTGCACGCCAGTTGCAAGAGCGACCTCCCGGTCAATTTTCGGGCAACACGAAGCCCAACCCATCTGGCTCTTTGAAGGCAATTTCGACCCGTAGTGGTAGAACCTTAGGAGAGGTAGTGAGACCCGAGAGTGTTGAGATAGAAGATGAGGAGCCCGTAGACGAAGAGATTGAAATGGAGGCTCCCGGTAAAGTGCAACCTAGGTTAATCCCAGCAAGTACCGCATACACCGGGGGGCCTTCAAGTGAGAAGAGTGTAGAAAAAAGGCCCGTTCAAGTTGTTCCATCACCTAATGTTGATATTTCCCGTGCTCCATTCCGTTCCTGTCTTAAAAACCAAACCTATTCCAAAGAGTACGGGAAATTATCAGAGATCTTCAAGCAACTTAGAATCAACCTTCCTTTCATAGAAGCCCTTCAATCAATGCCGAAATATGCAAAATTTTTAAAGGATCTTCTAAAACGTAAGGATAGGTTAGGAGAGGTTTCTAACATCCCCCTTAGTGGAGGGTGTTCCGCCGTAGTCTTGAACAAGGTCCCGGAAAAATTGACGGATCCGGGTCTTTTTACCATCCCGTGCTTGTTTGGGAGTGATACCGAGTGTAGGGCCCTAGCCGATCTAGGAGCAAGTATAAACCTAATGCCATATTCCATGTACGAGAGGTTAGGTCTAGGAGAGTTATCCCCTACACGTATGTCTTTGTCTCTAGCCGATAGGTCAGTGAAATATCCACGTGGCATAATTGAAAACCTCCTAGTCATAGTGGATAAATTCGTCTTTCCCGTAGACTTTGTCGTTCTTGATATGGAAGCCGACGAGAAGGTTCCTATCATTCTAGGACGCCCATTCTTGTGTACCGCCAAGGCTATCATCGATGTCTTTGACGGGAAAATCACACCCCAAGTCGGTGAGGAGAGAGTTACTTTCGAGATAGCACGCTCCATGGAACATCCTAGTGGTTCCGATGACCTTAGTAGTCCTTGCCATTCGGTCTATTTCATAGAGTCTTTCCTATCATGTGTCTACCATTGCTTTGACTATATTAGTGGAGCCGATCTAGTTGAGAGTAAGTTAGATGAGGCAGTTGAGAAGGTAGAGGAGGTTGTGAGTGGAAGTGAGGAAGTAGAAGAGAACGAGTGGGTCCCCGAAGTGCTAGAATTGAGTGAGGTCAAAAGCAGTTTGAGAGTACACCTATAGAGAAACCCGCCCCACTAGAACTTAAAGTTCTCCCGTCCCACTTAGAGTATGCGTTTTTAGGTGAGGGGTCCGATTTTCCCGTCATTATTTCGTCTAAGTTAGAGGAGGGAGAGAAGGGTAGGTTGTTAGAGGTGTTGAGAGAGAATAGAGAAGCCATTGCATGGTGTCTTTCGGATATCAAGGGCATAAGCCCTGCCTATTTTACCCACCGGATACTCATGGAAGATGACTATAAGCCGGTGGTGCAACCTCAACGGCGCCTAAATCCGAACATGCAAGAGGTTGTTAAGAATGAAGTGCTTAAGTTGTTAGATGCTGGGGTGATATACCCTATTTCCAATTCACCATGGGTTAGCCCGACCCAAGTCGTCCCAAAGAAGGGTGGGATGACGGTGATCATGAATGAAAAGAACGAATTAATCCCTTCTCGTACCGTTACCGGTTGGCGTGTATGCATAGACTACCGAAAGTTAAATGACGCCACCCGGAAAGACCATTTCCCCTTGCCATTCATTGACCAAATGCTGGAGCGTCTAGCGGGTCAACAATTCTATTGTTTTCTCGATGGATTTTCGGGTTATTTTCAAATCCCCATCGCCCCGGAGGATCAAGATAAAACGACGTTCACATGCCCTTAGGGCACTTATGCGTATCGCCGCATGCCTTTCGGGTTATGTAACGCTCCGGCTACATTCCAAAGATGCATGGTTGCTATATTCCAAGACATGCTTGAGACTTTTATGGAGGTTTTCATAGATGACTTCTCGGTTTATGGCACCACTTTCGACCAATGTCTTCTAAATCTTGATAGGATGCTTAAGAGATGCATAGAAACGAACCTCATGTTGAATTGGGATAAGTGTCACTTTATGGTGACGGAGGGGATTGTCCTAGGTCATAAGGTGTCTAGAGAGGGGATAAAGGTGGATAGGGCCAAGATAGATACCATAAGTAGATTGCCTCCACCTACTAGTGTCAAGTCCGTTCGTAGCTTCCTAGATCATGCGGGCTTTTATAGGCGTTTCATAAAGGATTTTTCTAAGATCACACGCCCCATGACCCGACTTTTAGAGAAAGATGTGCCTTTCGTCTTCGATGAAGAGGGCATCAAGGCTTTTGAATTCTTAAAGGAGAAACTCATTAGTGCCTCTATCCTTGTTTCGCCCGATTGGAGCTTGCCTTTCGAGCTCATGTGCGATGCAAGCGATTATGCCGTAGGTGTGGTATTAGGTCAAAGAGTCGATAAACACTTTCATCCAATCTACTACGCGAGTAAAACTTTGAATGATGCTCATGAGAACTATGCCACTACAGAAAAAGAGCTCTTAGCCGTAGTGTTTGCATTTGATAAGTTCCGCTCATATCTTGTGCTTTCCAAAACCACCGTGTTCACCGACCATGCCGTTTTGCGATTTCTATTCCAAAAGAAAGACGCGAAGCCGCGTCTCATTAGATGGATTCTTTTGCTCTCCGAGTTCGATATAGAAATTAAGGATAAAAAGGGAGCGGAAAACGTGGCCGCCGACCATTTGTCACGTTTAGAGGATCCTAAGAGAGAGGAAGTTCGTGAGGATTCTATAGGAGACACTTTTCCTCACGAAACCATAGAATTTGTTAGTGCCGAGGTAGAGGGTTTGCCATGGTTTTCGGACTTAGCAAATTATTTAGCGACCGGAGATCTTGTGAGGGGTATGTCTTACCAACAAAGGAAAAAGCTTCTTAGGGATGCTAAGAAGTACATTTGGGATGACCCATACCTATTTAGGATAGGTGGAGATAGAGTGCTTAGGAGATGCGTTTCAAGAGAGGATGGGTTAGACATCCTTAGACATGTGCACGAGGGTTTAACGGGAGGCCATCACGGGCCAAATGTGACGGCACAAAAGGTTTTCGATAGTGGTTTCTATTGGCCCACGGTAGTTAAGGATGTCGTAGAGTTTGTTAGGACATGTGACCGTTGCCAACGTACCGGCAACATCTCATCCATGGATGAAATGCCCCAAAATCCCATCCAAGTTCTTGAAATCTTTGACGTTTGGGGTATTGATTTCATGGGACCTTTCCCTTCATCGAGTGGGAATAAGTACATCCTCGTGGCCATTGACTATGTCTCAAAGTGGGTGGAAGCTCAATCTTTGCCTACTAATGATGCGCGAGTGGTGGTGAGGTTCCTTAAAAAGTTATTCACACGTTTTGGAGTTCCTAAAGCTATCATAAGTGACCGTGGTACGCATTTTTGCAATTCCGCCATGGAAAAGGCACTTGCTCGCTACAGTGTCACTCATCGTCTTTCCACCGCATACCACCCGCAAACTAGTGGCCAAGTAGAGAATGCTAACCGAGGGGTGAAGATAATTTTAGGGAAAACGGTAGGAAAAAGTAGAAAGGATTGGTCAGAAAAGCTCGACGACGCTTTGTGGGCATTCCGCACCGCCTACAAAACACCGTTAGGAACGACACCCTTCATGATTGTATATGGCAAAGCATGCCATATCCCGGTAGAATTAGAACATAGAGCTTTGTGGGCGTTGAAAACCGTTAACCTCGACCTTACCGAAGCCGCAAGAAGGAGGTTCTTCCAAATTCATGAGTTGGAAGCTTTGAGGGATGCCGCCTATGAACGATCTTGGAGTATCAAGGAAAAAACTAAGGTGTTGCATGATAGGATATTGCGAGGATTGAAAGAGTTTAAAGTAGGTGATAGGGTGCTCTTGTTCAATTCAAGGTTAAAATTGATAGCGGGGAAGTTGAAATCAAGATGGAGCGGACCGTACGTGGTAAAGGAGGTGTTTCCATACGGTACCGTTGAGTTATATGATGAAGTCGATAAAGGTGTGTGGAAAGTTAATGGTCATCACTTGAAACATTACTTGGGAGGTCCCATTGATACTACTGAAGAGGAAGAAATTCCTCTAGAGGACCCACCCACCTTCACCGAGCAGTGAGTTGCAAAAGCTTTGTTTGTAGAGTATGTACCGTTTGTAAATTTCGTTATTTTTCGTACTTTTTTTGTAGTTTTTCGTGTTTGTGTTTTGTGTGTTTGAGAAAATTTGCAGGAAACGTACTCTTGAAGAGATGAAAATGCGAAGAAAAAGTCATTCCAGGTAAGTCCCATACTTAGAAAAAATTTGGGATGGTTTGGGGAAGGTTTGGTAAAAGTTAGAAAATTTTCTAAGTCCCAAAACTCAAAAATTTACGAGACATTCTGTGGAAATTCATCCGTCACGTCGCGCCACCACCAGATCCTCATCTGGTGGCGCTACGCCACCATAAGGGTCACCTAAACACCCATTTGAACCCGTTTAAACAAGTTTGAACCCCCAAAAGTTGAACCCTTTTCAATGAACCCAGCCGTGGCGCTACGCCACGGCCCATCCCACTTCTCGTCGCGCGACGCGACCGACGTAAAACAAGAATTAAAACCTTTTCCTTTACCAGCTACCCCCAAACACCCCGAACCCTTTTCCTCTAACTCTCCACCGCCGCTCACCTTACACCCACCATATCTACACCATTCACCACCGTTTTTCACTGCGCAACCCACCCACGTGATCGGATTTTCACCCCGAACAAAACCCACATCAAATTTTTCTCATCCGGCCACTGATTTTGCAACGAATCGGGAATCACTACAACTCAAAAATTTCAAAATTTTTCTTGCACTTTCACAGATCCAGGTACATTTCCTTGCAATCTTCTCTTATGTTCGCTAAATTAAAGTCATTTTGTGAGTCATTTGATCGAGTCAGTTTGTATAAGTTCAGTTTCGAGTCCAGTTTGTGTCAGTCGAGTCGGGTCAGTAGTGAGTCGTCATTGAGTTGATTGTTGATTGTTCAGGTTGTTTATGATTGCAGGTGGTTGTTTTGGGCTGTGAATTAATCAAAGTTTCAGCTAGGTTCTTATGTTATGTTCTTGCGGACAGAAATAAGTGTGGGGATCGGGTGCTTATGATGATGTTAAAGGATTAATTTTTGACAATGAATCAAGTTTTGAGATGATAAAGAAGTTTTCAAACTTTCATTGGTTAAGTTTTGGCACTTTAAGGTATTTATTATTAGTTCGAATACCAAAAATTTAGTAAGTGTTAGGCTATGAGCAGGTTATAAAAGGGGCTGGTTGGGTTTGTTTGAGATGATATTGCGGATTGGTTAGGTTTGGGACTACTTAAAGCTAAGTGTGGGGATACGGGACTCAAGTTTTTGACATAAAAATATGATTTTTACTCACTTTGGCGTCCCGTTCCCATTGCTTCCCACTTAGGCTTTTTGTTTGATGTTATTCTCGGCACTTGGATTTACTCGAGGGCGAGTAAAGTGCCGGGGGTAGGTAAAGGTCTAAATCTTGTATTTTGCGTATACTTTAAGTCGAGTCTAGCTTAGTGTTTAGTTTAGTGTCCTTTAGGTTATGTGTGTCGTTATCGAGTCTACTTAGTGTCTTATTGCTTCGTGTTGTTTATTTGAATATTTAAACCCCTCTGATGTGCGTGAAAGTGTCGTATATATTAGGTGTATATTTTAAGCCCTTTTTAACACTTATTTTAGCCAAGTTTTAAATTTATAAAACACGATATTTCACTAACACTAAACACACATATGGGCAAGTGCACCCATCGTTGAGTGTAGTATAGCGTTGGTAAGATACCGAGGTCGTCCAAGGACACAAGAGCTTTTAATACCGGTTTATCCTCAACGTCTAACCAAAAATAAAAGTTTAGAAAAATGTTTTAAACTAAGAAAAATAAAAATAACTAAAATGCTGAAAATAAAAATAAAAGAAAAAACAGATAGACAAGATGAATCACTTGGTTCCGACTCGTATCTAGTATAACCTTTGATTATTTCCGCACTTTTGCACATAATTAAGAGATTATCTTAGTTATTGTAGTAGGCCCCTCTTTTGAAGGCGACGTTACCCTCACCCCAGTAGTTTGAGTCAGCAGGGATACAATCCTAAAAGGGTGGATTATTGGAAGATAATGAATTAAGTTATTAATGCAGTATTGTGGTAGGCCCCGCTTTTGGCGGTGACGTTACCCTCGGCTAAGTAGTCTGAGTCAGCAGGGATACAGTCCTAAATAGCCGGGTTATAGTATTAATAGTAGTTAACTTATGAGGGGATCAAAGAGTTTGGACCCCCGCCATCCAATACCGTGAAGTATTGAAGGAGGTCCTACTAACTTTGACCCAGGTCCATTGCAGGACCTCTAAATGCTGAACAATGGCAAGACCTTTACCAAACCGTTCCCTTAACCCCCTACCAGGTAGCCAACATATCTCCATATAGACCGTGGAGATATGAATGGTGAAAATCCTTTATTTTATATAGACAGTAAAATAATGCCAAGACACCACGGACAAACGATAAGGAAAGATCACCTTCAACATAAGTAACTAGTTATTAAAGTCATTAATACAAAACCAAATAAAAAGTGCAAAAGATTAGAAATAAAAAGTATTATACTAGACACTTTGTCTTCATCAAGTGATGTAAGAGACTTAGGCAAACATGGCCTTGATTGTCAAGAACTCTTACGATCAATCTTGGATCCCGAGACGACTCACACACACTCTACGATGGACAATGGATGATGGTGGTGGATGATGGTGTTGTGATGGTGGTGGGTGGTGGATGAAGTGTGAGAGAGGTGGAGTGCCAAGGAATGAGATGAAATGAATCCAAGCACCCCTATTTATAGGCTGAACAGAGAGCTGGACACGGCCCCGTGCCCGCTGGGCACGGCCCCGTGTCCGTCTGACACTCTCTCTCCTCATTAATTATAATTCGCAATTACAATAAATGCGTCTGCTGTACTTTCGACACGGCCCCGTGTCCGCTGAGCACGGCCCGTGGTGGGCAATAGAAGCTTCTATGGATTTGTCTTTTCTGCTGCTTCTTGGGCACGGCCCCGTGCTGGCTGAGCACGGGGCGTATTCAGCCTTCTGTCTTCTCCTTTTTGCTTTGGAAGGTGCCGTTGAGGGGTCGGGCAGTCCACTAATATTCCTTTTCTTGTATTTAGGTTGGATTTAGCTGTCTTTTTGTTTCTTTTGCGTTTTTGAGCTCATTTAATCCTGAAAATACAAAAGGAAGACAAAAACACTCTTTTTCCAATATTAGTACTTAAAAAGGGTTAGTTTTATGCCTTATTTGATGTAATTTATATGTTGCATTTTACACACATCAAATACCCCCACACTTGAACTTTTGCTTGTCCTCAAGCAAAACTCTTTAATATGTGGCTTACACTCCCAAATGGAATAGGTAGAAGAGAAGGTTTTGGGCTTGTCGTAGAGTGTCGGGATTTCCAAGATCTTTTTGGGGTTTTATTTTTATTTATTTACACTCCTATTCGTAATGATTTATTTAGAACTTTTCATAAAAGAAATTACTTATTTGGGCATAACATGCCTTTTTTTAAAATTCTATTTATATACAAGTTCACATACCTCACGGGGAAATCACTCACACTCGGCCGAAGGTGTATTTTTAGTGAATCACTCGAGAGCGGCATGGAACTTATTCCTACCATAGGCTTGCCAAGAAATCAATCCTCCTCCTTTTTAACTTTTATACCTTTGTAGATATCAAGAGGACTTTGTGGGTTAAGGGTTAGGCTAGGGTTAAAGGTAGGTGGTTGGGTTAGTGGTTAGTAGAAAAAGGGCTAAAAGCGTAACAAGTGTCGGTTTTCGTATTTTTGCAATTTTTTTTTTTTGATGAAACTTTTATTCAAACTAAGTTATTTTTGATTAACTTGTTTGTTTATTTTCTTTTTGCTTCATCATTATCATAATCTCTCTTTTTTTTTTTTTTTACGAAAAACCGAACTTGTTACTAAAATAAAGGGTTAAAAAGAAAAAGGTTTTGGTGGGTAAAAAGGGTTTTTGTTTGGGTGATGAAACGAAAAGGTTTAGGCTCAAAGGGGCTAACTAGGGGGATTTTTTTTTTTTTTTTTGGGTAGGTGGTAAAAGAAAAAGAAAAATAATGGTGTAGAAATAAAAAGGGTTAGTCCTAATGCCTCCATCATTTACTTACTCGGGTTTAAGTTGATAAGGACCGGGAATGCATTGTCATGGCAAGTTCTAGAGTTGTAAGAACCAAGCGGCTATTCACACAAGAAACGAAAAATGAGCATATAGTCAAATGATATGTAATTGTGTGCTCAATAAAAGCTCAAAACTCACTTTTGTGGGAATGGGTTTTTATGTGATCAAGTATATATAATCAAATTTTAAATAAGTTTGCTATGCCTTTTCATAATTTTCTTATGTTGGTTCTTTTTATCACTACGCTATCGGTTGTAAATTTGTAAAAATATAACCTTTTTGAGAACTTGAATTTCCCGAGTTAAACCTAGACAAGTAAAAAAATGAAAATTTTTGAAAAAATTTGGGGTGATTAGCGGTTCCAATAGAGTTTTGTGTAAGGCTTGTATTTAGGACTTGCAAAATTCAAGGTTTTAGCATCCCCCCCACACTTAAATTACACATTGTCCTCAATGTGTCCCAAAAATAAATTTTTAGGTTGATTAGATGTGTAAAATAGTGTTTAAAAGCAAAAATTTGTGTTGCTGGGCACTGAACACGGCCCCGTGTTGAGTGGGCACGACCCCGTGTTCAGGTGCCAGTAACAAGAACTTACAGAAGGTGGACACGGCCCCGTGTCCACTGGACACGGCCACGTGTCTGACAAAATTCTGCAGAACAGAAGCCAAACAGCAGGTCTGGGAGGTGAGCACGGGGGCGTGTTGGCTGGACACGTCCCCGTGTGGACAGTCTGAAAACCTGAAAAACAGGCTTCTTCCTTCGGTTTTTCCATCCTGGCCCTATAAGTGCTGAGGCTTGGCACCCCAAGCCTTGGTTTGTACCTGTTTCATCACTTAATACCACACCAAGCAATACAAACATCCTACATTACCACAGTTAATTGTTCCAAGCATAAAGTAAAAGAAAAATAAAATGCAGAAAATAGTTAGGAAAAGTAAATTGTCTTAACACTCGGCACACAGGCCTTCAATTGTTCAAGATTGCAAAGGGTTAACCTGGGGAGTCATCCATCAACCGCTTCCTCCTATGCTCCTCCCGCCTACTCCATAGCATCATCATCATTGTCATCATCCCCTCCATGGCGTGCAATGTGGTCTCGTATGTATCCGACATCTTCTTGGATCTCGGATAGGTTTCTCTCGATAGCTCCGACCCGGTGGTAGGTGTTGCTCGCCATGTTATAGGTGTTCCGAGTACACATGAGGTTTTCCTGCATAAGATCATGTAAGCTTTGAAAATTAGGAAAACCGCCTCCTTGTGAGGAGGATGATTGGCCCGGATCACCGTGGGGTGGGTATTGGTACTGATGATGTTGCGGAGCTGGGAGGACAAGTGCTTCTTGCGGGTTCCATGCATGACCTTGCATCCTTTGAAAGGTTACCGTCCCGTCTTCTGCCTCATAAACCAGGTTCATCGAGCGGCATATGTGAATATCCACCGTACCTGACCATGGGCTCCTTTCAAATGACCTAGGTATGTGGGCAAAATGCCTGAAGAGACGGTGCACCCATCCCCCGAAGAAAATAGGAGTTGGTGCACTAGCAAGGCGGTTGTCATGCATGTTTCGGAGCATAAGGAACGGAACATCGAGCGGCCTGCGGTTGTGAATGCAATGGAGGACAAGCAAATCTCTTAACCCAACGACGCCACCACTGTCATGCCTTTGGCTAAGAGAGTAGCCGAGGAGCCTATGAATGTATCTGTAAAGCGGATCCCTCAGCTTGGTACTCTTAGTGCTGCTCGGATTGTAGAACCCTTCCCCAATCTGAGCCCACATGGCTTGGCGCTCGTTATCTTCAATTTCTCTCAATCCCCCTGTATTCTCTTCGTTTCCTGCATCCTCTTCTTCATACAACCCGATAATTGACCCGAATTGTGCCATGGAGATCGAATACCTCGTTCCACCACATCTGAATGACACCCCGTTCTCATCGAACGGCTCACACCTTGAGTTGAATGTAAAGGTGCTGTAAAATTCCAAGGTGCATTCATGGACGGAACGGAGTCGGGTTGTTAGTGCGACTCTGAGTGGTCCCGTGACAATGTTGTTGAAACGGTCAATTTGATTCACCAAGGTTAGCAATTCTGTGCATGCCTGCCTCGGGTGTTCTTCCGGCCTTGTTTGAAGAAACTCGTATCGAGCTCGTGCATCTAGCTCATTGGCATTGAATCTTGTAAACTTCCTGGCCATCTGCAAGAATACACCAAAAGTTAGCATGAAACAGAAATATTTTCGGACAAAACTGCAAACAGTGGGCTGGACACGACCCCGTGTCCAGCGGACACGGCCCCGTGTCCAGAGGTCTGTTACTCAAAAACTTCATTTTTCGACCCGGTTTCGAAAACTTGAAAATTTTTGGTCCAATAGGTGCGGTTTCTCCCGAAAATGAAACCCTAAACACCGTTTTTCCCAAAATATCCCGTTTACCTTATCAATTTTGTCTTTTTCGGTTCAAGAACAAGGGTTTGGGGTTTTTGTACGAAATCGGGTGAATCTATGAACAATCTAAGTGTATTTACTTTCCTTAACACTAATCTAACTAAATGCAAACAGATTTAGGCAAAAATTTTAGGTTCGATCCGGATGAACATCAAGAACCCTAGATTTTTCCCCAAATTTGTGATGTTTTAACTACATGCAAGTAACTAATCTAACTATTAAGAGTGATAGAATCATACCTTGACGTTGTTAGATCGGTAAGAGACGTCGAGATTTCGCGAAAAATCGCCTGGAACCAGAGCTTTTGTGGGGAAACGGGGCGTGTGGAATGAAGAAACTGTTTTGAAAAAGGGGTTTTATCCCGTCTGCAGCGCGAACACGGCCCCGTGCCGAGCAGTCTCTTTTTTTTTTTTTTAGTGCGCGTGTGAGTGCCCCTTTTCCCATAAGCTATGGTTTAGAAAACTTACCGCTTTATTTTGTCGTCTCAATCGTTCGTAACTTACCAGGCATGATGTTTTTATTCTTCCACGGTTTGAAGCGAGATCTCTTCTTCCTCATCCTCAATAAATCCTTGATAGATTTTCAGCCGTTGGCCATTGACTTTAAATGGTGGCCCATTTCGAGGTTTAATTTCTACTGCACCGTGTGGAAAAATATGGGTGACGGAAAAAGGTCCTGACCACCTAGACTTTAATTTACCAGGAAACAATCGAAGTCGTGAATTAAACAAAAGAACTAAATCTCCTACCCGAAATTCATTAGGTTTAATATGTTTGTCATGCAAATTTTTCATTCTTTCCTTATAAATTTCGGAGTTTGAGTATGCATAATTCCTAAGTTCGTCTAATTCATTTATTTGACAAAATCGATTTTTACCAGCGAATTCTAGATCTAAGTTTACATTTTTGATTGCCCAGTAGGCTTTGTGTGCAATTTCTACTGGCAAATGACAACTTTTTCCATAGACTAGCTTATATGGGGTTGTACCTATTGTTGTTTTATAAGCAGTTCGAAAAGCCCATAAAGCATCATCTAATTTATCAGCCCATTCCTTTCTATTTAACCCTACGGTTTTTTCGAGTATTCGTTTTAACCCTCTATTAGTCACTTCGGCTTGCCCGTTTGTTTGAGGGTGATATGCTGTCGAAACCCGGTGATAGACCCCATATCTTGTTAAAATTTTTTCAAGTTGATGGTTGCAAAAATGGGTACCTCTATCACTTATTAAAGCTTTAGGTGTGCCAAAACGAGAGAATAATTTTTTCAGAAATCTTACCACCACTCTTCCATCATTTGTTGGAAGTGCCTCGGCCTCGGCCCATTTAGACAAGTAATCTACTGCCACAAGTATATATTTGTTTCCTTTTGATGGTGGGAAAGGTCCCATAAAGTCGAGTCCCCATACATCAAAAATTTCACAAACAAGAATGTCATTTTGTGGCATTTCGTTTTTGGAAGAAATATTACCTGTTCTTTGGCAAGCATCACATGTCTTTACAAGATTTTGAGCATCTTTGTAAATGGTTGGCCAATATAATCCTGAATCGAATACCTTTCGTGCGGTACTGGCAGCACCATGATGTCCTCCGTATGGACCTTCATGACAATGGCGGAGAATTCTTCGTGCTTCACTACCATGTACGCATCGTCTGACGAGTTGGTCGGCACACATTTTGAAAAGATGTGGATCTTCCCAAAAGTAGTGTTTCACATTGGCAAAGAATTTTTTTCTTTGATGATGTGGCCACCCTTTTGCGACTATACCGCTAGCTAGGTAGTTAGCAAAGTCGGCGTACCATGGTTCTTCCTTATACTCCACCATTTCCAGGGACTCCGTTGGAAATTTTTCGTTGATTTGCTCGTCCCTGGTTGCCTCCAAAGCTGGGTCTTCTAGGCGTGAAAGATGATCTGCTGCGGTATTTTCCGCTCCTCTTTTGTCTTTGATTTCAATGTCAAATTCTTGGAGGAGTAGAATCCACCTAATCAAACGTGGTTTTGCGTCTTGCTTCTTAAAGAGATATCGAATGGCTGCATGGTCTGTATAGACTATAGTTTTAGAAAGAACAAGATAAGAACGAAATTTATCAAAAGCAAATACCACAGCTAGTAATTCTTTTTCAGTTGTTGTGTAATTTTCTTGTGCATCGTTAAATGTTTTACTAGCATAATATATTGGGTGGAAATGCTTTTCTTTTCTCTGTCCCAAGACAGCTCCAACTGCAAAGTCACTAGCATCACACATGATTTCGAAAGGAAATTTCCAATCAGGTGCTATCATGATAGGTGCATTGACTAGCATTTCCTTTAGGGTTAGAAATGCTTGATTGCAATCCTTGTCAAAGATAAAAGGAGCATCTTTTTCAAGTAATTTTGTTAGAGGCTTCGAGATTTTTGAAAAGTCTTTGATAAACCGCCTATAAAATCCGGCATGTCCTAGGAAACTTCTAATAGCTCTTACGGAGGATGGAGGTGGTAATCTAGAAATGGTATCTATTTTGGCTCGATCTACCTCCATTCCTTCGCTTGAGATTTTGTGACCGAGTACTATTCCCTCCGTTACCATGAAATGGCATTTTTCCCAATTAAGGGCGAGGTTAGTTTCCTCACATCGGGATAGCATTCGTTCAAGGTTATCGAGGCATTGGTCGTATGAATCCCCAAAGATAGAAAAGTCGTCCATGAAGACTTCCATTGTCTTTTCTATCATATCATGGAAAATGGCTACCATGCAACGTTGGAATGTTGCGGGGGCATTACATAGACCAAACGGCATGTGTCGATAAGCAAAAGTTCCATAGGGACATGTGAAAGTTGTCTTTTCTTGGTCTTCGGGTGCTATCGGGATTTGAAAGTAACCTGAAAAACCATCCAAGAAACAGTAAAATTTATGACCGGATAATCTTTCTAACATTTGATCAATGAAGGGTAAAGGAAAATGATCCTTTCTTGTTGCTTCATTTAATCGTCTATAATCTATACATACTCTCCATCCTGTGACGGTTCTCGTTGGTATTAATTCATTCTTTTCGTTAGTAATCACCGTCATACCTCCTTTCTTTGGAACTACTTGGACGGGACTTACCCAAGGACTATCGGAAATAGGATAGATAAGTCCGGCGTCAAGTAATTTGATGACTTCGTTTTTAACCACTTCTTGAACATTTGGATTTACTCGACGTTGTGGTTGTATGACCGATTTGTAGTCATCATTCATCAAAATTTTGTGTGTGCACATAGAAGGACTAATTCCTTTTATGTCCACAAGTTTCCAAGCTATTGCATTTTTGTGTTTTTTCAAAAGATTAATTAATTTTTCTTTTTCTAAGTTATCTAATTTAGACGAAATAATTACAGGTAACTTACCATCTTTGTCTAGAAAAGCATATTCCAAACCTTTTGGAAGTTCTTTGAGCTCAAGTGGTGGGTCTTTAGGAGACTCCTTATTTGGTTGCTCGTTTCGATCAAGAACTTTAAAAGTTTGTTCTATGGCGACCTCTTCTTCAACAAAGTGGTCAATCTCTTTACTTGTATCGGGTGGTTCATCTTCATCTTCAATTAGGGGGTCATTATTGCCGAATGGATATTTCATTGATCGTTCGAGATCGACACTTCTTTTAAATGCCCCTAATTGAAGAGGTAGATTATTGAACTTCCGGTTTTTCAAAGCTTCGTGAGTTTTTACAAATGGTCGTCCCAACACTAGAGGAGCGTCATCGAGGATGACAAAGTCGGTTGGGATTACCATTTGATTTGTTTGAACCAAAACATCTTCAACTATACCGATTGATTTTATTACTTTCCGATTGGATAGAAAAATGGGTATTTGAAGTGGAGAAAAATCACTAATACTTAATTTTTCGAAAATGTAGTTAGGCATTATGTTAACACAAAGATCTTTATCGATTGTGACATTACTAATAAACGAATTTTGAAAGAAACATGGAACCGGTGTGATGTTAATTTCAAATGGGTCTTCTTTTATTAGCGAAGTTTGATCATTAGTTAACTTAACACTTACCGTTTCGTCAATTTTAGTGTTAGTGTTTAACTCTTTTAAAAACTTAGCATGAGTGGGTACTAAACAATGATTTTCAAAAGAAGGTGTCAAGAGATTAATTTCTTCAAAATTAGACTCTTCTTGGATTTTAACGCTGTCGGACTCACCTCTTTCGTTGTTTAACTCATGTGTTGGTTTTTCACTTACTTGTTCTTCCATTTTTTCATTTTCAGTTATCTCTTCCTTTTTTAATTCTTCTCTTGCGCGGGACTCCTCTTCCCTTGCGCGAGCTTCTTTTATACATCGATCGATAACTCTAATGTGTTCTAATATCCTATCGGTCACTTCGGTTATAGAAAAAGAATCATTGTTTTCTAAGCTTGAATCCGGTTGTTCGACCCTTTGTTCCTCATAATACCCATATGAAGTTGATGGTTCACACCATTGTCCTTCATTGTAAGCATATGATGGATAAGGTTCGTAATTTTGTTCTTCATAATACTCATATGAGGTGGGTTGTTCACGCCAAGGTTCCTCATAATAAGCATATGAAGGTGGTGGCTCATATCTTGGTTCTTCAAAGTATGAGTAAGAAGGCTCATACGGTACCGTTGAGTTATATGATGAAGTCGATAAAGGTGTGTGGAAAGTTAATGGTCATCACTTGAAACATTACTTGGGAGGTCCCATTGATACTACCGAAGAGGAAGAAATTCCTCTAGAGGACCCACCCACCTTCACCGAGCAGTGAGTTGCAAAAGCTTTGTTTGTAGAGTATGTACCGTTTGTAAATTTCGTTATTTTTCGTACTTTTTTTGTAGTTTTTCGTGTTTGTGTTTTGTGTGTTTGAGAAAATTTGTAGGAAACGTACTCTTGAAGAGATGAAAATGCGAAGAAAAAGTCATTCCAGGTAAGTCCCATACTTAGAAAAAATTTGGGATGGTTTGGGGAAGGTTTGGTAAAAGTTAGAAAATTTTCTAAGTCCCAAAACTCAAAAATTTACGAGACATTCTGTGGAAATTCATCCGTCACGTCGCGCCACCACCAGATCCTCATCTGGTGGCGCTACGCCACCATAAGGGTCACCTAAACACCCATTTGAACCCGTTTAAACAAGTTTGAACCCCCAAAAGTTGAACCCTTTTCAATGAACCCAGCCGTGGCGCTACGCCACGGCCCATCCCACTTCTCGTCGCGCGACGCGACCGACGTAAAACAAGAATTAAAACCTTTTCCTTTACCAGCTACCCCCAAACACCCCGAACCCTTTTCCTCTAACTCTCCACCGCCGCTCACCTTACACCCACCATATCTACACCATTCACCACCGTTTTTCACTGCGCAACCCACCCACGTGATCGGATTTTCACCCCGAACAAAACCCACATCAAATTTTTCTCATCCGGCCACTGATTTTGCAACGAATCGGGAATCACTACAACTCAAAAATTTCAAAATTTTTCTTGCACTTTCACAGATCCAGGTACATTTCCTTGCAATCTTCTCTTATGTTCGCTAAATTAAAGTCATTTTGTGAGTCATTTGATCGAGTCAGTTTGTATAAGTTCAGTTTCGAGTCCAGTTTGTGTCAGTCGAGTCGGGTCAGTAGTGAGTCGTCATTGAGTTGATTGTTGATTGTTCAGGTTGTTTATGATTGCAGGTGGTTGTTTTGGGCTGTGAATTAATCAAAGTTTCAGCTAGGTTCTTATGTTATGTTCTTGCGGACAGAAATAAGTGTGGGGATCGGGTGCTTATGATGATGTTAAAGGATTAATTTTTGACAATGAATCAAGTTTTGAGATGATAAAGAAGTTTTCAAACTTTCATTGGTTAAGTTTTGGCACTTTAAGGTATTTATTATTAGTTCGAATACCAAAAATTTAGTAAGTGTTAGGCTATGAGCAGGTTATAAAAGGGGCTGGTTGGGTTTGTTTGAGATGATATTGCGGATTGGTTAGGTTTGGGACTACTTAAAGCTAAGTGTGGGGATACGGGACTCAAGTTTTTGACATAAAAATATGATTTTTACTCACTTTGGCGTCCCGTTCCCATTGCTTCCCACTTAGGCTTTTTGTTTGATGTTATTCTCGGCACTTGGATTTACTCGAGGGCGAGTAAAGTGCCGGGGGTAGGTAAAGGTCTAAATCTTGTATTTTGCGTATACTTTAAGTCGAGTCTAGCTTAGTGTTTAGTTTAGTGTCCTTTAGGTTATGTGTGTCGTTATCGAGTCTACTTAGTGTCTTATTGCTTCGTGTTGTTTATTTGAATATTTAAACCCCTCTGATGTGCGTGAAAGTGTCGTATATATTAGGTGTATATTTTAAGCCCTTTTTAACACTTATTTTAGCCAAGTTTTAAATTTATAAAACACGATATTTCACTAACACTAAACACACATATGGGCAAGTGCACCCATCGTTGAGTGTAGTATAGCGTTGGTAAGATACCGAGGTCGTCCAAGGACACAAGAGCTTTTAATACCGGTTTATCCTCAACGTCTAACCAAAAATAAAAGTTTAGAAAAATGTTTTAAACTAAGAAAAATAAAAATAACTAAAATGCTGAAAATAAAAATAAAAGAAAAAACAGATAGACAAGATGAATCACTTGGTTCCGACTCGTATCTAGTATAACCTTTGATTATTTCCGCACTTTTGCACATAATTAAGAGATTATCTTAGTTATTGTAGTAGGCCCCTCTTTTGAAGGCGACGTTACCCTCACCCCAGTAGTTTGAGTCAGCAGGGATACAATCCTAAAAGGGTGGATTATTGGAAGATAATGAATTAAGTTATTAATGCAGTATTGTGGTAGGCCCCGCTTTTGGCGGTGACGTTACCCTCGGCTAAGTAGTCTGAGTCAGCAGGGATACAATCCTAAATAGCCGGGTTATAGTATTAATAGTAGTTAACTTATGAGGGGATCAAAGAGTTTGGACCCCCGCCATCCAATACCGTGAAGTATTGAAGGAGGTCCTACTAACTTTGACCCAGGTCCATTGCAGGACCTCTAAATGCTGAACAATGGCAAGACCTTTACCAAACCGTTCCCTTAACCCCCTACCAGGTAGCCAACATATCTCCATATAGACCGTGGAGATATGAATGGTGAAAATCCTTTATTTTATATAGACAGTAAAATAATGCCAAGACACCACGGACAAATGATAAGGAAAGATCACCTTCAACATAAGTAACTAGTTATTAAAGTCATTAATACAAAACCAAATAAAAAGTGCAAAAGATTAGAAATAAAAAGTATTATACTAGACACTTTGTCTTCACCAAGTGATGTAAGAGACTTAGGCAAACATGGCCTTGATTGTCAAGAACTCTTACGATCAATCTTGGATCCCGAGACGACTCACACACACTCTACGATGGACAATGGATGATGGTGGTGGATGATGGTGTTGTGATGGTGGTGGGTGGTGGATGAAGTGTGAGAGAGGTGGAGTGCCAAGGAATGAGATGAAATGAATCCAAGCACCCCTATTTATAGGCTGAACAGAGAGCTGGACACGGCCCCGTGCCCGCTGGGCACGGCCCCGTGTCCGTCTGACACTCTCTCTCCTCATTAATTGTAATTCGCAATTACAATAAATGCGTCTGCTGTACTTTCGACACGGCCCCGTGTCCGCTGAGCACGGCCCGTGGTGGGCAATAGAAGCTTCTATGGATTTGTCTTTTCTGCTGCTTCTTGGGCACGGCCCCGTGCTGGCTGAGCACGGGGCGTGTTCAGCCTTCTGTCTTCTCCTTTTTGCTTTGGAAGGTGCCGTTGAGGGGTCGGGCAGTCCACTAATATTCCTTTTCTTGTATTTAGGTTGGATTTAGCTGTCTTTTTGCTTCTTTTGCGTTTTTGAGCTCATTTAATCCTGAAAATACAAAAGGAAGACAAAAACACTCTTTTTCCAATATTAGTACTTAAAAAGGGTTAGTTTTATGCCTTATTTGATGTAATTTATATGTTGCATTTTACACACATCACCCTCGCTCGTACTCAATCTCCATTCGGGCGAGGTTTGGTTCGTGCTTACATTGTTATGCAAAACGATGCATTTAAGTCACTTATTTTCAAACAACGGCCGCGAACGAAATGCTATACGGCCGTCGTTTGAATGTATAGTATATATTTCTATAATATTATAATATAAAAAATCCAAAAAAATATAAAAAAATTCAAAAAATTCAAAAAAATTATAAAACTTAAAAATACCAAAAATAGTTTGTTATTACTGACTGTCTGCGTGTTTTGTCTTTAATTTATTTGTTTTGCAGGCATGGCTAGTAGTTCTCGCCGAGGTAAAGGGAGAAAGACAGGAGCGGGTCAGTCAGCACCGCAGCAGGATCCGGTTCCTCAAGAAACACCGATTATTCAAATAGCGGCCGATGATCCGAAATTGAGAAAAATCAATTATCAAGCGACTTATAACTTTATTCTGGATCAGAAAATGCGTGTAACAGCAAATCACCCGATTCTAAAGTTTGAGCTGAATTCACCTGAATGGAACAAATTTGACAAACTGAAAGATACTGAGCTACTTCAGCACCGGGTTATCGATTGGAGGTGGTTGGATGAGATAGGCTCGCAACAGGAGGTGAGAGAGCTTTTGGGTCAAAGGTTGATTGATGTGCTGGAGTGTATAGAGCCTCAGTATGAGGAGTTGGTTTTAGAGTTTCATAGCACCTGGTTACATAAGGAGGGAAAGTTCGAGCAGGATACATCGGTGTCGTTTAGTCTGGGGAGGCAGGTGTATGAGATGAACATGGCGTGGTTTGCTATAGTTTCAGGGTTATATACCGAAGAGGAGGTAAAGAGGCCGGAGTTTGTTACATGCTTGAGGGGTGCTTATACTAAGCCTAGGGATTGTGGTGTCGGTGCGACTGAGTTGAGAGAGTTTTGGAGTACGATTTCCGATCATCCGTTTGTGACTACGAACCTGATCACGTTGGTTCGTAATCCGGTGTATAGGTATGTGCTGAAGATCTTGTCTACTACACTTGTAGGTCGGAAGTCGGGGGAGAACAAGGCGAACTGGATAGAGTTGTTTGTCTTGATGTGTAGAGTGCAGAATAGGGAGATGAATTTGGCTACGGTCTTAGCAGATTCTTTTAGTAGAGGTCGTCGAGGTGGTATTCGTGCTGGGTTGGATATGGGCCCATACATTACTAGGATTGCAACAAATTTGGGGGTGCTTGACAAATATCTTCCTGAATTTTTACATGAGGGGCCCACGACGGCGACTTTTGGGGTGAAAGAGCTGTAGCAGGCAGGCATCGTGTCATGGCAGGAACCCTACGGATGGGAGCCGATCAGACAGGGTCCACAGGTTCTGCCGCCACAGGGACATCCAGCTGAGGATGTCATGATTCAAATTGAGCCCACACATCGGCAGCAGCCGCCTCAGCGACACGAGTTGCCAGCACGTCAATACCCAAGGAGGCAACCTCCACCTTAGCCTCTTACTTTGGAGTCACTCTCTGGCTATGTGGAGCAGAGATTTGACAGGCTGGAGCATTTGATCGAGGCACTTCGGTTGGGTCAGGAGAGGCAGGATGATGCTCTCCGTTATATGATGTCCACTCACAGCATGAGGATCCCGGATTACTTCCAGCCTAGGCAGCAGGAGGGCCATGCTGGTGCTGGTGCACAGGTTGATCCGGAGCCTCCGTTTCAGGTATTTGGGGAGAGCAGTGGTGCAGGTGGTCGGCAAGAGAGCAGGCATGAGTCCGATAGTGGATAGTGAGGAGTAGAGTGGGGATAGCACGAGGATGCAGGAGTAGCAGCTGATACTATATCTTTTGTTGATTATTTTTCTTTTATGCTGTTTTTTATCCTCATACTTTTGGTCTGTACTGATATTTATACATGTTAAACAGGTTGGTTAGGGTGGCTGGGTTGGTTGATGTGATGAAACTGATGAACTATTGATGATTTTGATATATATATATGATGATATGGTTTGGTAGTTTGTTTGATGATTGATAGGTTGATTGTGTTAGCCGCTTTCGTTCGCGTGTCCGAGGGTAGAGTTGTTTGCTGAGCGCGTTTCGAATTGGAGGGCTTATGTGGAAATGACTGGCACTTTGACAGTCTCACATATCAGCTAAGTCGTTTCCCTTTTTGTTGTTGTAATTTATTTATTTATTTCGTCTTTAGTTCGTTATTTATTTAGTTAGTTCGTTAGTAGTCTAGTAGTTATTTAGGTAGTTGAGTCGTATTTCCATTCTTGCATTAGGGACAATGCAACCTTTAAGTGTGGGGACGGGATACATGTAAATAATCGAGTCTTATATTGAAAAATACAACAAAAAAAAATTGAAAAATCCAAAAAAATTGAAAAATCAGAAAAATGTCCTTCGATATGAGAAGTTTGTATATTTAAAACGGAAAATGATAGAAAAGGTGAATTTTTGCTTGGGTTGAATAATAATAATATGAGATTATAATAAATCAAGCTTGCGTCTAGTTAGGGATATGTGGATAGGCCCGGGTTTGGTTTTAAGTCCCTTTGAGCTAATATACCTTAATAGTCGGTCTGCTAGTGGGTTTTCGCCTGGGAGATATGGGAAATCAAAACTGCCGATAATAGTATAAGGGGCACCGTTATAAGTTAAAACTATTAGAGTTTGTGATCATGCGAAAAATAGAAAAAAATAGAATAAAAAGTGAGCTAGAAACTAAATGAAAGTAGTGCATTCCTATGTAGTCTGGGCTGGGGATAGTGACTCTACAGCCGGATTACCGCTAGGATGTGTGAAATCGACCGTGCAAAGAAAAGAAAAAAAAGTACCGAAGCTTAAGTAATCTGGGTTGGGGATAGCGACTCTACAACCGGATTGCCTCTTGGTTAGGGAAAGCATCGTCTACGCTCATGAAAGAGAAAAAAAAGAGAAAAGCGAAAAGAATGGAAAGGAAAAAAATCTGATTGTAAACTCTCTTGGTTTTGATATAAGACGGTTGGGAATTGGTCAAATGATCGTTCCTTTAGTCCTATAAGCTTGAGGTGGGAGTAGGTAGACCGTAGATTCTAGTGTGAGACCTTAGGTAGACTGACCGCACTTAAATTAAATCACATGATAAGGGTTTAGGATTGGACTCGGGTTTAAAGGGATAAGTATATTCGCAATCTCGGCTAACGCAAGCCTTGGTTTTAATAAGATATAAATAATTTATTACCCAAGTGATTGTTCGTCTCTGATTCCGTTGCACAATTCTTTTTCGAGGACGAAAAAAGAGCAAGTGTGGGGATATTTGATGTATTGCAAAATACATCCTTATATCGTGTATAGTTTGTACAATTTATTGTTATTTATAGTTTAGTTTTATCTAGAATTACGTGCTATTGATTATGTTTGCGTTTTCCAGGTCTTGATACATGAAGTTGATGAAAAAGGAGCAAACACGAGCTGAAATGCTGAAACATTAAGTCTTGGAACAAGTCTAAAAGAGTTAGAATAATTCTTGAAGAGTTTTGGGAGTGAAAGCTGAGTTTTGGACGCAAGATTCTGTGAAAAAACACCCGTGGCATCGCACCATGGGCAGATGATCATATCAGTCGCGTGACGCCAGCATGTAACAAACAAAATCTGAATCTTGTGATGGTGGCGTCGCGCCACCACAAGGGACCTTACCCGTCACGCGACGCGACGGGGTTAGCTGGCGAATTTTATTTGTCTTGTGTTAGGGTTTGGTATAAAAACTTAAGTTAATCATTATCATTAACAAGTTACGAATCAAGAAAACCCTAGGCGAATTTCAGAGTAATTTTCGAGTATTTCGGAGTGATTTAGCTTGCGGGAATCATTCGGTTGAAGCTTGGAGCGTGGAAACGAAGATTGTTCGGGTCTTATCTCCCGGTTTTCTTTAATTTCGTGTTTCAATACTTTTCCAATGAATTCTTGTTTTGAACTTGCTTTGTTTATTTTAGACAACATGTTTCTTGGCTAAAACCTTTGTTACTACCTAGGCAAGATGATAGTTTGATCAAGTTTGGATTTTTAACGGGTCTTTATTGTTTGTTATGGATTGATCTGTGAAAGTAAAGTGTTCTAGAATTTCTAATTTGGTGCGTGTGCGTATTTACTTTTGATTATTGATTACTTACTATTTCACATAGATTTTGGTGAATGTCTTTCACATAATAAATTTGTGTTGATTATTTGCATCCTTGCGGGTCTGGGTGATCTTTGGGTAAATCGGCCGATAGCCTTAGAAACAGTAATTAAAATACAATTAGAATTAAATATTCTGCTTAACTTGTCGCTGAGAGGCTCGAGTTAGTTATTAGGTCTCAGTACAATATATAGCTAAGACAGGTTTTGAGAGAAGTCGGTTTTAGTTCCCTAATTGCATTTGTGTCTAGTGAACCAAGTTAGAATCTAGGATTGCCTTAGATTATCGCGCTGAGAGGTAGATAGTCGAATTAAGGCACTTTTAGAGTCGTTAGAGGACTGAGAGGAAGTCTAATTGTCGGTGTTCATAACAGCCTTGTAGGGTTTCCTAGGTTTCTTCGTGAGAAGGGTCGGGAAGTCTTAGCTTGAAATACCTTAGGGTTTAGTATTTTACGATCCCTACTCCATACAACTATAATACCGTTGGAAATCCATTCATAGTTAAACTGGATTCAAGCCTAGGTAGTCGTTAATCTCATCTGAATCAAACCTTAGTTTTTGTTCGTGTCTCAGTTTAATTTCATTTTAATTTCAATTTTAGGATTTTAGTAAAACCCCCCTTAAAACACAACAATTGTTAAGTCGTGTCAGTGTCTACTAAATAAAGTCGTTAAGGTAATTAATTTGTGACACCTGTGTCACTTCA
>JARYGA010055246.1:0-45574 GCA_030545235.1 Helianthus tuberosus
GACTTGGTTAATCTGTCTACAATCACCCAGATTGTATCATTACATTTTCTTGTTTTGGGTAATTTGGTAACAAAATCCATTGTTATCAATTCCCATTTCCATACAGGCATTTCTAACTGTTGCAATAAATCGGAGGGTTTTTTATGTTCAGCTTTAACTTGTGAACAAGTTAAACACTTTGCAACATATGCTGCTATATTCTTTTTCATTCCTATCCACCAGCAATTCTTTCTTAAGTCCTGATACATCTTATCATTTCCAGGATGCATCGTATACTTAGACTTATGGGCTTCTTCTAATATACGGTGGCGTAGGTTTCCTAATTTAGGTATCCACATTCTTTTCTTATGGAATCTCCAAATTCCATATGTTCCTTGTTCTAAATCTTTAATTATTCCTTTTAACTTTTCAGTATCATCCTTGATTACTGATTCTTGTGTTTTCTAATCTGATCATTTAAATCTATTTGCAGATTTAACTTAAGAGAACGTACTCTTTTTGGCTTTTCATGATACTTTCGGCTTAAAGCATCAGCAACTACATTTGCTTTTCCTGCATGATACTGGATATCACAATCATAATCACTAAGCATTTCCATCCAGCGTCTTTGTCTCATATTTAATTCCTTTTTCCCAAAAACATACCTTAAACTTTTATGGTCGGTGAATATGGTAAACTTACTACCGTAAAGGTAATGTCTCCAAATTTTAAGGGCAAAAATTATAGCTCCTAACTCTAGATCATGAGTTGAGTAATTCTCTTCATGATTCTTAAGTTGTCTAGAAGCGTAAGCTATAACCTTTTGACGTTGCATTAACACACATCCATAACCTAACTTGGAAGTGTCACAATAGATTACAAAATCTTCAATTCCTTCTGGTAACGCTAGTATGGGTGCATGGGTTAATCTTTGCTTAAGAATTCTAAAGGCTTCTTCTTATTTTAGTCCCCATTCAAACTTAATAGATTTACAGGTTAACTTAGTTAAGGGAATGGCTATTCTAGAAAAATCTCGAATGAATCTTCTATAACAACCGGCTAATCCTAAGAAACTTCTAACCTCGGTTGGTGACTCAGGGGTTTTCCATTTGGTAATCGCCTCGATCTTGGTGGGATCTACATGAATTCCTTCATAATTGACTAGGTGTCCAAGAAATTGTACCTGTTCTAACCAAAACTCACACTTCGAAAACTTAGCATAAAGATTTTCTTTTCTCAATAAACTTAGAAGTGCGTGCAGATGGGCTGCATGTTCCTCTTTGCTTTTGGAATAAATAAGAATATCATCTATAAAGACAATTATGAATTTATCCAAATATGGCTTACATATTCGGTTCATCATGTCCATAAATGCAGCTGGGGCATTGGTTAAACCAAAAGGCATGACAGTAAATTCATAATGGCAATACCTTGTTCTGAAAGCGGTCTTAGGAATGCCCTCTTCCTGTACCTTTAATTGATGATATCCTGACCTTAAATCGATTTTTGAGAAAAATTGTGCTCCTTGAAATTGATCAAACAGATCATCAATTCTTGGTAATGGGTACCGATTCTTAATCGTAACTTTGTTCAATTCACGGTAGTCAATGCAGATACGCATTGATCCGTCCTTCTTTTTAACGAATAATATAGGTGCTCCCCATGGCGATGAGCTTGGCTGTATGAATCCCTTCTTCCACAATTCATCTAATTGTTTCTTTAGTTCTTGCATTTCTGCGGGTGCCAAACGGAAAGGTGCTTTGGAAATTGGTGCGGTTCCTAGTATTAAATGAATTCTGAATTCTACTTCCCTGTCTAGAGGTTGCCCTGGTAGCTCTTCTGGAAATACATCTGAAAACTGGGATACTACTGGAATATCATTTAATTCTTTTCCTTTAGTGTTAGTGATTATAGAAATCAAATACACTAATGATCCTTTCCTTATATAACTTGCTGTTTTCATCACAGAGATGGATTTTGTGGATTTAGAGAACTTATTTCCTTTAATTGTGATCTTTTCACCCCTTGGTGAATTTACTTGAATTGACTTTTGATCCATAAAATACTGGCTTTATTGGCTATTAACCAATCCATTACTAAAACGACATCGAATCCTGCCAGATTCATTAGATAAAGGTTTGCCATAAATTTCTGATTTAAAATTTCTATTCTTGCTCCTTGCAAGATCTCAGAAATCCTAACGGTTTTCCCATTTGCTGTCTCTACTAGACAATCTTGTGGGAGTTTAGTTAATGATCGATTAAGAAGTTTGCAAAACTTTGGTTCGCACCAGAGTCAAATAATACTTTAGCAAAAACATCATTAACTAAAAACGTACCAGTGATCACATCCGGGATCATCTTTGCTTCTTCTACAGTTAGAACAAATGCTCTAGCATTTTTAGTATTCTTGGTATTCGCAGCTGGAGCTAACTTTGGACAGTTAGGCCTTATATGACCTTGTTCTCCGCAGTTGTAGCATATTCTGTTGTTAGGCTTCTTTCTGCAGTCTTCCTCCTTGTGTCCAGATATTTTGCAAAAGTTACAGTATATGGAGCATCTTTCTGAATGCTTCCTTTTGCAATACTTACAGTAGGGTGCAGAGGTAGAACCCACATTTCTCCCACGGTTAGAATTTCCAGAACGTAATTCTTGAGTAAGCTTCTGGGTTAGGTTCCTCCTTTAATCCTCTTCTCGTGTATGGACTAATTCATCTATCAAGGTGTTAGCTAGTTCTACAGCTTCTTCTATGGTTTTAGGTCTAGCTGCCTTGACTACATGTCTAATCTCCCCAATTAATCCCCAGATGTAACGGGAGATTAATACTGGTTCAGGTGAAGCAAGGGTTGGTACTATTCTGGCATATTCAAAGAATAATGTAGTATAAATCTTACTATCTATTCCAATCATTCTAAGATTTAGGAATTTGTTTGCTATCTGTCCCTTCTCATTAGGATGGCATAATTTCCTTTCTACCATGTTTTTAAACTTCTCCCATTCCATATTGTAAGTTCTATCACTTCCCCTAGACTGGAGGATAGTGTTTCACCATTCTAGTGCTGAATTTTTAAACAGATTTGAAGCAAACATTATCTTATCCTCTTCAACACATTTACTTATTCTTAAGACTGCCTCAGTCTTTTCTATCCAGCGTAGAGATGCAACGGCCCCTTCATTGCCCGATAATTCCATTGGTTTACAAGACCAGAATTCTTTATAAGAACAACCGTAAGAAACGTTTCTTCTTCTTTTGGGAATGGGCACTTGAAGTACGGGTCCATTGTTCACGCTGTTTTCAGGTTCAGAAGGTCGCTTACTATCATGTTTACTTTTATTTTCCGCTTCCTTAACCGTTTTGATAATATGTGGCATTGCATATGCTATCTCTTGTGCCATTATATGCTGCATGGCACTGTTATCCACTTGGTTTCCGTTATTGTTGTTGTTCGGGTTCTCATTAACCAAGTTATTGTTACCCTGGTTATCGTTATTCTGGTTTTCCTGTTTTACCTCATCGTCCATCTGAATTTTAAACATTCACCAATTATTAATATCACAAAATAATTAATAAATTGGGCAACAACCACACAACACACATATTGGCCAAAAACGTCGAGCATTGCGACTTTACTCTTTTCTATTATAGTATGCGTCAAATACACACTAAGACTGGAATTAAAAATTACAATACTATTATGAATCACTAACCACAAAGTGGTCTATACTACAACATATATTATTATTATTACATATATATATTATATTTTTTTCATACAAACATATTATATATTATATTATTATTATTATTATTATTATTATTATTATTATTATTATTATTATTATTACCAACTCCACCATCTCCTTCACTGGTCTGGATTCATCCAGTAATCCATATTGCGCTCGTCGTATTTCCAGACGAGTCGCTCTCCTACCTGCCTCATCCTCTTACTACTCTCTAAAATCTCTTCTCTGAAAGTTCGGAGCTCGTGCACATTATCGACACTCATTGGGGGTGCAGGTGCTGGTACTGGGTCTGGATACTGGGGCATGGGATTCTCCTGAGGGTACAGATTCTCTAAGATCTCCCTAATATATTCATCGTTATCGTAGTAGTAGGGATCTAGAGGGTCCAGACCTGGATAGGCTGCTAAGTTAGGCATGGGTTCGTCATTTAGGTGGTAGCGCGGCACATAATCCCTATGATCATCGAACCATGGATCATAATCCGGGTCTAAGGGATTAGGGGCTGGTATCCTAGGTATCTCCTCAGGGTTGAAATCATGCATTTCTACTTGATTTTCAGGGTTATCCTCTATCTCCATCGGTTGAGTGGGGAATAAAGGTAAGGGTTGTGGGGCTACTAGTTGTTCCAGGTTTGGGTCGGCAGCTGTTGTTGCTAGGATATGAAAATTGGCTAAGCTCCTATTAAGCATATCCTGTATATGGGCATCTGACTCTCACTTAGCGGCTGCTAGGACTCTCTGCTGTTGCAACTTTCGCATTCTTTTCCTACGCTCGAATGCTCCCTTACTAAACCATCCTCTCTTTTTCTGAGGGAATGACTCTTCAGACTGAGCCTTAAAGACAAACATCCCTTCTTCATTATCAGCGGCATACCCAGAGATGACAGGCTGTGAAGAGGTACCTTCACTCCTAGGTGAATCGGATAACTGACGATACGCGTCTGAGGGTCCTTGATCACTCATACTGTAAACTAACAAATAGTCAAATAACACACAACAGTAAAATACAGATATGCACGTATTTTCATAATTAATTTCCTAACAATTTGAATAATATTGGTGTCAGCAGAACACTTCTGTGGCTGAATCAGTGGCTTAGCTCTAATACCACCTTCTGTCGCAACCCCCGCCCCCTATCTGTCCTGGGAACGGGCGGCCGCGAGACTAGTTGTGGTGGTATCATTATTTTATTATTTTGGCAACGGAAATTTCATCAGGACCGTAGTTAGGAAATATTTATCAGAGTAAAACCACCATATTTTATATTAATTGTGACACCCCAGGAAAACCAGGAAAACCATACAACTTAACTAGCTTCCTCAGTGAGTACTTACCAAATTTCGGGACGAAATTTCTTTCAACTTGGGGATAATGTGACAACTCGTAATTTAGAACCCTTCATTATATCTCGATGTAACATGCTTAAACGTTATGTGTTCACATATTAGTAAATGAAAGTTAGTGATTATCTTAATGTGCTATGTGTTATTAATGTGTACGTATAAAGTATAGTTTATACAAGTGTGTATGTAGTGAACCGGAACCAAAACACAAGAACCCAACTCGAGACCACTCGGTCTCGAGTGAATAGTGTAACTGTTGGGCCGGTTGGGCCATGCTCCTCTTCACCCCACTCGAAAACCCACTAGGGTGAACCAACTTAGAGCTAGTATATAACTCATACTCCTAGCCAACTTTGCCATTCTTTGGACAACTCACACTCACTCTCATACACACTCTCCTACATTCTCTCTCACTAAAACCCTAGAACCACAAACCTCCTCTCCTCTCTTTCGGATTCAACCGGTGGCACCAAGACTCTCGGCTCAAGCTCTAAATCATCACTCGGTATTTGGTTCGTTGATTCTTCAAACCCGAACACCATCCGGTTAGTATTTTATGTTCTAGATGTCACAATGCTTGGTTGATAAATGAGATACATGATAAAAGTGTTGATGTGTGTGATATAGGCTAGTGATTCATGCTATGTGCTTTATTTCGGTTGACGAATGCATGATGATGTTACATGATGATGAAATGTTGTCTTGGTATAAATAATAGGTGATTGATTATGAATGATTGTCATCGGCTTTATATGGGTTTGGATCCGAATGGCTTGGTTATGTATAAATAAGGAGGTTTATTGCTCATGAAATCGGATTTGCATATGTATTAGATGATGTTCATGTTAATCGGATTTTGTACTAAGGATTCTAAGAAACGAGTGCTTGATTAACCGGCTATTGTATGTATTATGATCGAATGATTGTTGAGATTGTCATGATTAGAATATATGATAGGATAGGGTTGTTTGATTTATCATATTGCAAAATGTTGAGAACCCTAAAATGATGAACAAGTTTGAATGTTGATATGAATATTTGAATATGCAAAGAACACTTGAAAGATGCCTTGTTTGATCCATTTAATCTAGATATTAGACAAAGAAACATGTTTGTGTGTTTTTATTGGATAGTACACAATTTCATGCACATGAAATTGCAATGCTATTGGATAGTACACCGAATGTTCTAGAAAGATTTCGGTTATCAGGTATGAAAGACGAGACCCTTGGTCTCGACTCGAGACCATGTAGATGACAACTCGAGACCGCGGTTGTGACACAGGTTGCGAGTCGAGAACCCCTAGTCTCGACTCGAGACCACACATCACCAGCACACAAATGACATGACTCGAGACCAAGTTACGGGGCTTGTTGCGACTCGAGACTTGACTCGAGACCACTAGGTCTCGAGTGATGAAGGCTAAGCCGAGACAGCACCCGGCTGTATGTATTCTGTTTGGGCTTGCACGAGTACAGGCCTAAGTATTTGGGTCGAATACGTGGACTTTATATGTTACTGTTGAACGTGTATGTTGTGCACTGTTGATTGGACTGCCATGAATAATACTTGTATGCAACGTGCTAGTACGTGTAGAAAACATACGTGCATTTCTTGGTTTGAACCTGACATGTATGATAACCATATTAGGACGTGGTTGACCACTAGCATCTAGACTTGACTTTCTGTGTATCTGCCGAGCAAACCAAGGTGAGTTCACACTTTCTACAATGCATGGGATTCCCAGGGGTTGGGAATTGGGGTTAAGGAACATGGATTCCTCGTCCTTTCTTGGGTAGGACAGCATCTGTTCAGGAATATAATTCCTCGTCCTCATGGACAGATAACTCGTACTAGACCAAAACTCTATCACGAAGTCCCTCCTTTTTTATATCGACTTAATCGTCGGGCCAATGACGAGCGGGTCATTAGTTAGATAGCGCTATTTAGGTTTGACAAGCCTTACACCGTGCCGCAGAGGACGGGCGTGAACTAATGGACTATGGTACGTCGGTGATGATAGACACCGACGCTAAGGGCACATAAACATGACTACAGTCAGCAGTCGATATGGTAACGAGTCTAGTAACATACACGGGGTAGCCCCCACGGCCGTAGAGCCAGATAATTAAACAAGGGGTAGCCCCCACGGCTGGATTGCCAGAGTAATTGGGTTAAACAAATCATGTTTTCAACTATGGGGTAACCCCCACGGCAGGATGCCAGATAAAGGAAACTGTTTTCGAAACAACCTAAAACGAACACCCAACTGTGAACTCGCTCAACATTATTGTTGACTCGTTACTACATGCTTTGCAGGTCTATAGGTACTTAGCTGGAGCTTGCATGGAAGAGAGTCGTTGTGGGACATGGACAGCTGTGTGCCATACTTTGAAACAATTGAACTGATGTTTTGGTTTTAAACGTTATGCTTCCGCTTGCAACTTAAACTATGTTTTGTTTGGACACCAATTGTATTGGTTGGATTTTATAATCACTTACATGCTTGTTCAATATGATTGGTGGCTGGATCCTGGTCAGTCATGCCTCCATGCGGTGGTATTCCGCAGGTGGATTTTGGGGGTGTGACAGATTGGTATCAGAGCCATTGGTTATAGAGAACTTGGTTTTAATAAAGGGAAAATGTTTTTGTTAAAACCAGACTATAACCTGTACAGTGCACAACGGTCCACAACGACGCTTCACTCCACATGCAAGGCTCGACATTCTAGGTGATATGATTTATGTTCTGTTACCTACTTGCTAGATTTCATAGAACTATGCTCGTGGTATGCTTAGATAAACGTAGCAACTATAGTATGAGAACACATGTGTGCTTACTCTCTTCCGTCATCGCACTTTCACGAACCTCTCTCACTCATGTTTCCCTCTTATATGAAGATCATGAGTGGACGCGTTAACATGACTCAAGCCCAGTTGACGGCTCTGATTAACGAACGAGTTGCTGCGGCACTTGCAGCTGCACACGCAGGAGGTATATCCTGCAGTCCAAACTCATTCTAGGATCTTTAGATCCTACTCTCGTGAACCAACCTTTGTGTTAAACTCTGTCCTTTCTTTCACCCACAACAGGTCAACATGCTCAGCCACCTGTGTGCACCTTTAAAACCTTTATGGACTGCCGACCCACTACTTTTAGCGGCATTGAAGGAGCTGTAGGTCTCCTCCACTGGTTTGAGAAGCTCGAGTCAGTCTTCGAAATGTGTGAATGCCCTGAGGCGCGCAGGGTGAAGTATGCTACCGGTACTCTCGAGGGTTTAGCTCTCACATGGTGGAATGCTCAAGTCCAGATGCTGGGGTTGGTTGCTGCTAATGCCACCCCATGGGAAAATTTTAAAGAGATGATCAAGGAAGAATACTGCAGTCGTGATGACATCCATAAGCTGGAAGTCGAGTTCTACAACCTCAAGATGACGGGGTCAGAAATTGAGGCGTATACTAAGAGATCGAATGAGCTTGCATTACTGTGTCCTACTATGGTGGACCCTCCAATTAAGCGTATTGAACTCTTTCTCAAGGGCTTAGTGCCAGAAATCCAAAGTCATGTGACTTCAGCAAACCTCGCCACCATCCAGCAGGTTGTTCAGTTCGCTCACCGTCTCACTGATCAGGCGGTGGAGCAGAACAGGTTGCCAAAGCGTATAAGTGCTACAACTACTTCAGATGTCCCTAGTGACAACAAATGGAAATGGGATGGAGCTTCAAGTAAGGGGTCGACTTCTGTTCAGTCTCAGTCTCAGCAGAGAAAGACTGATGACTACAAGAGCCCCAGTCAGCAATCATCAGGTGGTCAAAGTCATGGTGGGTACAAGGGGAATCACCCCAAATGCAATCGCTGCAACCTACATGTCACGGCCCACGACCCGGTTTGACCCGTTTCAAGAGCCGCGGCAGAAAATACTGCGGTATTTATTTAATTGAGTTTTACAGCGGAAACAGGATCGTTTAAAGCTAAAATTTTTCCCCGATTATTTTATTTCACAATTCGGGATAAAACCCCGATAATTTACAATAGTATGTTTTTACTATAAAAGCGTGATATTACAAAATTTATTTCTTTATTTTATACTGAGCCACTATCTTAAGCTTGAAATGCTCCACAGCACTTTTCTTGATTTACAACAGATCACCTGAAACATGTTTGAAAAAGGTTTTGTCAGCGGGAAATACTGAGTGAATCATTCTATTTTGCATAATGATGCATAGTTATCAATTACAGCATAAGAGCGATTACAATGGCTTCTATCTTATTTTTATCTGGCATTCTGTCACAATGGTGACAAGTCACAATGGTGACGATGGTCATACCACTATTTAGATCAATGAACCTAAATAGTGACGGTTATCCCTGTAGGTCAATGAACCCAACAGTGATTATCCCGAGTAGGTCCATGAACCTAACTGGGAGAAATTAGTAATGTGCACAATACCCCACTAACCAGTAATTTAAGATATCCACGACTTAGTCCCTGTAATTATAATCTTAAAATAATTTGGAGTATTGTAAAATATTTAATAAAAATAACTCACAAACGGTGAGAATAGTTGTATAAAGCAATTTGATAAAAAGAGAATAGCTCACAAACTGTGAGAAAAGAAGAATGACTCACAATGCAGATTTATACGGGCAGAGCCTAGCTTACTGATTAGCCTTTTATCCTAATTTCAATAACAAGCACACAATTTGGAATTTAGTAATCAATCCAGCATTTACGATAACTCACGAGATCAAATTCTCACAACGAATGACAAATGCAATACTTTGTCCATCGAATTAACGATGATCCGTTGAATTAACAACGAACGACAAGGTATAATACTTTACCCATCGAATTAACGATGATCCGTTGAATTAACAACGAACGATAAAGTATAATACTTTACCTATCGAATTAACGACAATCCGTCAAATTAATGACGAACGATAAAGTATAACCCTAATGTGGGTGGCACTTAAACATTCATTGGATATTTAGATCAATCGGACAATGAATCGTAGCAGCGATTGTGCTAATACCCTGATTGCAGCTTCAATTTAGTGCATGTGTGTGTTAATTGTGAGTATTTGGATGATATCTCCGCGCCTGAAGTGAATTTCTTCGTCGAACGAACGTACAGAAGCAAGTGCCAATGTCTGCTATTTATACACAAAACTTGACTAGCTTACGGACCGTAAGCTTATCAATGTTGAGGTCCGTAAGGCAGCATACGGACCGTAAGCTTGGTGACCTTACGGTCCGTAAGGTACACTTCATGCTTAAATTGTTGCCACGTGTGGGACTAGCTCAGATGAGTCGACAGAATTCGAATTTGAAACTTTGTCAGCACGTAATTTTTGGATAATCGTCAATAGGGTTTAACCCCCCCTGAGTTTTAGGGGCCCTAATCCTGATTCTGAAAATTATGAAATTTTTAGGGTTTGCACAGAATCACTTGGGTGTCTCAATTAGGGTTTCCTATTAGTCAAATTACTTTAGTAATTATGACTTTTGATGAGAGTCGTTACATTCTCCCCAACTTAATAAAAATCTCGTCCTCGAGATTTACTGGAATAATTGAGAATACTTTCTCTTTATTTCAGATTCCAGTTCCCAAGTATATTAGGATCCTGTCTTTGAATCCTACTTTACTTAACACTATTTGTTTATCTTTATATCTTAGAAATGTACTACCAAAGATTCATCTTATAGACATTTCTTAAGATTGGATATATAAAATATATCATGTATTTCAACTAACCTTCCTGGTAGTTGTAAATTATAAGTAACTGATCCAATATGTTGAATTACTGGAAATGATTCTACATACTTTTGGACTTAGTTTTCCTTTCTTACTCCTTTCCAAGGAGATACTTCCAATTATATTTTGTCTCCAACTTGAACTCCAACGGCTTTTATCCATTATCTGCATAATTCTTATGACTATCTCTTGCCGTTTTCAGCTTTTCCTTTGTGATACTAAATATCATAGTTGTAGTCACTTAGTATTTTCATTTATCTCCTTTGCCTCAAAGTCTTTTTGCCTAAAAATATATATATCTTAAATTCTTATAATCCGTATAGATAGTACCCTTACTTCTATACAGATAATGTCTCCAATTCTTAAGGCAAAAATTATGGCTCTAAATTCTAACTTATGAGTGGTATAGTTCCTTCGTACCTTTTTCAATTGTCTTGAGGCATACGCAATTTCCTTTTTGCGTTGCATTAAGGAATATCCAAATCCTAGCTTTGAAGCATTACCATATACTTCAAAATCTTCTGTTCTTTCTGGTAAAACTAGGATTTATGTTTTAATATCCTAAAAACTTCTTCTTGTTTAGATCTCTAATCAAACTTAACTATTTTTTACAGGTTAACTTAGTTAATGGTATAGCTATTTTGAAAATTCCTTAATAACTGTCTATAATACTAAACCTATAAAATTCCTAATTCCCATTGCAGTTTGCAGAATCTTCCATTTGGTAATTACTGCTATCTTAGCAAGATCTAAGTGAATACCTTCATGATTTACCATATGACTTATATTTGCACTTCAGCCAAAATTTATTCTTCAAAAATTTTGGAGTAAAGCTTTTCTTTTTCTTAACATCCAATATTGTGCTAACCGATAAGGTTCCCTGGCTTATCGATAAAATTCCTGGAATTAGATGAATTTTAAATTCTATCTTTATGTAATCCAGGTAAATCTTCTGGAAATATATCTGGGTATTCTAAAACTACAGAAATTTCCTTAAATTCTGTATCTTTAGTATTAATGATTACTAAAATCATATATACTATTCCTTGCTTTCGTTCATAATTAGCAATTTCCATTACTGATATGAACTTCATAGGCTTACATGGTTTATCTCCTGTAATCATAATTACTTCTCCGATGGTTGATTGAATTTCTAAGAAATTCTGATCACAGATAATGATCACAACATTGAATTCAACTAATTTCATAGACAATAGAATTGCAGAAAACTTATAACTTATTTCTAGGTTCTGCATAACCTTATCTATTTTAACTGAATTTCCATCTGCCATTTCTAAATATAGAAATTTATCTAATGCTGGTTAACGGTAAGTTAAGAGTTTGGCAGAGTAAAGTATTTATAAAACTTTGGTTTGCACCAGAGTCAAATAATACTTTTATGTAAACGTTGTAAGCTAAGAACATACCGGCTATCACATCTGGAATCATCTCAGCTTCTTGAGTAGTCAGCTGAAAGGCTCTCGCATTCCTTTTTGCTCCTTCTGACGGTTTGGCTTGATTGTCAAATAGTTTATTTAGTTTTGGACAATCTGGCCTAAGATGTCCAGTTTCTCTACAGTTGTAGCAAACTGAAAATTTCTTCCTCCTACAATCTTCTTCTTGATGCCCCGGAATTTTGCAAAAATTGCAATATCCTTTGCATCTTCCAAAATGCTTTCTTTTGCATAAATTGCAAAATGGACTAGTAGAAGATTGCCCATTCCCTCCTTTCTTGAAATGGTTATGGTTACCCGAACTGAATTCTTGGGTAATCTTTTGGGCTACTTCCTTCCTTCTGTTTTCTTCTCTTGTCCGTACTAGCTCGTTAGTCATAGTATTGGCTAATTCTACTGCATCATCAATTGTGCGAGGTTTCGCAGCTTTGACGATATTACGGATCTCGGAAATCAATCCCCAAATATAACGAGAAATAAGTACCGGTTCTGGCGAAGCCAGGGTTGGTACCACTCTAGCATATTCGAAGAATGTCGTAGTATACCCTCGACAATCTACATCCACCATCCGGTGGGTTAGAAACTTATTTGCCATTTGATCTTTTTCATACTCAGGACAGAATTTTCTTTCTACAACGCTCTTAAATTCTTCCCAGTCCATAGCATACGCCATCCTTCTTCCTTTTGCTTGTAACATCGTATTCCACCATTCTAGCGCCACTTCTTTGAAAAGGTTTGATGCGTACATGACCTGATCATCCTGAGCACATTTACTTATGGCAATTACTGCCTCGGTTTTCTCTAACCAACGCAGTGCTGCAGTCGCTCCTTCATTGCCTGCAAACTCAGTGGGTTTACAAGCAAGAAATTCTTTGTAAGTGCAACCAGGCGTTGCAACTTTCCTTTTCTTAGGGAGCGGAGCTTGCCGTGGTTCATTATCATGATTAACATGATTACCGCCTCCATTTACGCTATTACTGAAATTATCTTCAGAAATGCGTTTACTAGGAACAACTTGTTGAGGTTCGATTGGATTTTTAACAGCAGCAATGATTGCTGGTATAGCATTGGCTATCCCTTGAGCAACTATTCCTGGAATAGTGTTGGCTATTTCTTGAGCAATGATATTTTCTATATCTTGCCTAGTCACATATTGGTTCCCCGATTGTTGTTCAGATTGATTACCCTCATTAACTGGTTCATTATTAGCGTTTTCCATCTGATATCTATTTTATAGATACATAATTAGTATAAAGGAAATAATCCAATGTTACAATTTAGTTGCACATAATCACATAAACGAATATACAAACAAAATTGTAACTTTTCTAATATTTCCTTATATCATGTTTCTATATACACCCGTTTTATTATTTATTTTACATATACTGATTTTACTGTTACTATTACACAACCACAGTTTCATAATCCCCTATCCTTTATAGATGATGTTCTAGTAGCGGCGTTTCTTCTCATCGTATTTCCAGGAGATTTGTCCCAAAGTCTCTTGGATCCTATTCCCAGCATCCATGTTGTCAAAATGATGGAGTTCAGTCCTATTCTTGTTACTTATTGGTAAATTTGGTAAAAGTTCTGGATTGTACTTAGGAAAAAGCCTATAGGGATGGTTTTGTAACAGTATTTCATTATCTAACCATTCGTCTATATTCCAGTGATTCGAAGAATTTGGAATAGATGGTTCTAAGTTCATAAAATTATTTTCATTAACAGGCTCAATAGTATCATCGGTTGCCATTATAAAATCTAATTCTTCTTGAGATGGTAACTCTTCCATTTGCCTAGAACTTTCCCCAATTTCCATTTTCTTAGACTTAGATTTTTCAAGAGGTAAAGCGTTAAATTCTATAGGTTCTTCTATGTCTGGAATATACTTATTGGAATCTCTGTAAACTTCTATTCTTACTGGATAGAGATTTAAATTCTGAAGGGCTTCTGACAGATCACTCATGCTGTTTAACAACATACACATAATTACTAAGTCATAATAAAATTTTATAGACAAAAATAGTATTTCATACTACCAAAACAAATACAAATTAAAACATACTAGGTTTTATTTGTAATTTATTTATAAATTTTCTTGACTGGAGATAATAAAAATACTAAATTTTAAATCAGAATATTTAAAGATTTATATTTACTATTACAGTAGTTAATATATAAAAATCTATATACTAAGTAAGTATGATGACTTAATTTACATATATTAATTAATCATTATCATTGTGGATATTGGTTAATGCTGCCTTGTTTAAACATAGGTGATCAGTCCATGCCTAACTAAGGCTAGGTTATCCAATATCTGCCTTTGATAATAACCTTAGTATTTAAAAATAATCTTAATACCACTATTATTAATATATTATTATTAATAATAAAATTATTAATAATAATTAACTAAACAATAATTTTAAATAAAAATATACTTCAAATATAAAAATATAATTTCTTTACCACAATATAGTAATACTATATTAGGTAATTCCATATATTAATCAAATATATAATGTTTTTCAATTAACAATAATAGAGTAACAAAATAAAAATCTGCCTATATTAACATTAACAAATAGCCAGTTAATAAAACACATAATTACCTAATAGTAATCAGGAAAAATTAAGTATTTCTAAATACTTAATTAGCTTAACCCAGTGGCTCTGATACCACCTTTTTCTGTCACGGCCCACGACCCGGTTTGACCCGTTTCAAGAGCCGCGGCAGAAAATACTGCGGTATTTATTTAATTGAGTTTTACAGCGGAAACAGGATCGTTTAAAGCTAAAATTTTTCCCCGATTATTTTATTTCACAATTCGGGATAAAACCCCGATAATTTACAATAGTATGTTTTTACTATAAAAGCGTGATATTACAAAATTTATTTCTTTATTTTATACTGAGCCACTATCTTAAGCTTGAAATGCTCCACAGCACTTTTCTTGATTTACAACAGATCACCTGAAACATGTTTGAAAAAGGTTTTGTCAGCGGGAAATACTGAGTGAATCATTCTATTTTGCATAATGATGCATAGTTATCAATTACAGCATAAGAGCGATTACAATGGCTTCTATCTTATTTTTATCTGGCATTCTGTCACAATGGTGACAAGTCACAATGGTGACGATGGTCATACCACTATTTAGATCAATGAACCTAAATAGTGACGGTTATCCCTGTAGGTCAATGAACCCAACAGTGATTATCCCGAGTAGGTCCATGAACCTAACTGGGAGAAATTAGTAATGTGCACAATACCCCACTAACCAGTAATTTAAGATATCCACGACTTAGTCCCTGTAATTATAATCTTAAAATAATTTGGAGTATTGTAAAATATTTAATAAAAATAACTCACAAACGGTGAGAATAGTTGTATAAAGCAATTTGATAAAAAGAGAATAGCTCACAAACTGTGAGAAAAGAAGAATGACTCACAATGCAGATTTATACGGGCAGAGCCTAGCTTACTGATTAGCCTTTTATCCTAATTTCAATAACAAGCACACAATTTGGAATTTAGTAATCAATCCAGCATTTACGATAACTCACGAGATCAAATTCTCACAACGAATGACAAATGCAATACTTTGTCCATCGAATTAACGATGATCCGTTGAATTAACAACGAACGACAAGGTATAATACTTTACCCATCGAATTAACGATGATCCGTTGAATTAACAACGAACGATAAAGTATAATACTTTACCTATCGAATTAACGACAATCCGTCAAATTAATGACGAACGATAAAGTATAACCCTAATGTGGGTGGCACTTAAACATTCATTGGATATTTAGATCAATCGGACAATGAATCGTAGCAGCGATTGTGCTAATACCCTGATTGCAGCTTCAATTTAGTGCATGTGTGTGTTAATTGTGAGTATTTGGATGATATCTCCGCGCCTGAAGTGAATTTCTTCGTCGAACGAACGTACAGAAGCAAGTGCCAATGTCTGCTATTTATACACAAAACTTGACTAGCTTACGGACCGTAAGCTTATCAATGTTGAGGTCCGTAAGGCAGCATACGGACCGTAAGCTTGGTGACCTTACGGTCCGTAAGGTACACTTCATGCTTAAATTGTTGCCACGTGTGGGACTAGCTCAGATGAGTCGACAGAATTCGAATTTGAAACTTTGTCAGCACGTAATTTTTGGATAATCGTCAATAGGGTTTAACCCCCCCTGAGTTTTAGGGGCCCTAATCCTGATTCTGAAAATTATGAAATTTTTAGGGTTTGCACAGAATCACTTGGGTGTCTCAATTAGGGTTTCCAATTAGTCAAATTACTTTAGTAATTATGACTTTTGATGAGAGTCGTTACACTACACCACAGCGGGCCATGCCCCAGGGGTAACTGTCATCGATGCAACAAGCCAGGTCACGCCGCCAAGGACTGCAGAAGCTTATGCCCCGCAAACCAGAATCGTCAACAACAAGCCCCTCAGAACCAGCGACAGCAGCAGCAGCAGCAGCAAGGTATCAACAAAGGGTGCTTTCAGTATGGAGCTGAAGGCCATTTCAAGAAAGACTGCCCCCAACTGAACAGGAACCAGAACCACAACAACAACAACAATGGTGCCAGGGGCGGGTGTTCGTGATTGGTCAAGGTGAAGCGAGGAATGACCCCAATGTTGTGACGGGTAAGTTCCTTCTCGATGACTTTTATGTTACAGTTTTATTTTATTCGGGTGCCGATACTAGCTACGTGTCACTAGAAGTTAGTCAAATGCTTAAGCGTATTCCAACACCTTTGAACAACAAGCACACTGTAGAGCTAGCAAATGGTAAGAGTTTAGAGGCCGCACACGTAGTCAAGGGGTGTAAACTTATTCTTGCTAACCAGACCTTCTCTATCGACCTCATTCCTATCGTCTTGGGTAGTTTCGACGTTGTCATTGGGATGGATTGGTTATCCCAACACCGAGCAGAGATTCTTTGCAACGAGAAGATCGTTCGTATTCCTGGTTCCGGTGATGAACCTCTCATGATTCGTGGTGACAAGAGGGGTGCTGTTGAGAACATCATCTCTTTTCTTAAGGCCCAGAAGTGCTTGCGAAAGGGCCACACTGCCATATTGGCTCTCGTTACTGAAACCTTGGAGAAAGAGAAGAAGATAGAAGATTTTCCAATTGTACGCGACTATCCTGAGGTATTTCCTGAGGAATTACCTGGCCTTCCGCCTCATCGCCAGGTCGAATTTCAGATTGAACTAGCTCCTGGAGTTGCGCCTATAGCTCGTGCACCTTATCGTTTAGCTCCATCAGAGTTAGAAGAACTCTCTACGCAACTACAAGAACTCTTGGATAAGGGTTTTATTCGTCCTAGCTCATCGCCCTGGGGAGCTCCAGTGCTTTTTGTGAAGAAGAAAGATGGCACCTTTAGAATGTGTATCGACTATCGCGAACTCAACAAGGTGACGGTGAAGAATCGTTATCCTCTACCACGCATTGACGACTTGTTCGACCAGCTGCAAGGGTCGAGCTACTATTCAAAGATTGATTTGAGATCGGGATATCACCAGCTGAGAGTCCGAGAAGAGGACGTCTCCAAAACGACCTTCAGAACTCGTTATGGACACTATGAGTTTTTGGTCATGCCTTTTGGGCTGACAAACGCACCTGCGTTTTCATGGACTTGATGAATCGAGTGTGCAAACCTTACCTGGACAAGTTCGTTATAGTCTTCATCGACGACATCCTGATCTATTCTAAGAGTCAGGAGGAACACGAGCAGCATCTACGACTTATTCTGGAACTCCATCGAACGGAACAGCTTTACGCAAAGTTCTCGAAATGCGACTTCTGGCTTCGTGAAGTCCATTTCCTAGGCCACATAGTGAACAAGGATGGGATTCATGTGGATCCGTCCAAGGTAGACTCGATTAAGAACTGGCCTGCACCTCGCACACCAACGGAAATTCGCCAATTCTTGGGTTTGGCAGGTTACTACAGGAGGTTCATTAAGGATTTTTCCAAGATTGCACAGCCTCTCACCTCACTAACACAGAAAGGCGCTGTTTATCGATGGGGAAATGCACAGGAATTAGCATTTCAGCATTTAAAGGATAGACTTTGCAGCGCACCTATCCTTTCCTTGCCAGAGGGCACAGACGACTTCGTGGTCTACTGCGACGCATCAATTTAGGGTCTTGGTTGTGTACTGATGCAACGGGATAAGGTTATCGCCTACGCCTAACGCCAACTCAAAGTTCATGAAAGAAACTACACTACGCACGACTTAGAGCTGGGAGCTGTTGTTTTTGCACTTAAGATATGGCGACATTACTTGTACGGTACCAAGTGTGCCATCTACACCGACCACAGGAGCCTCGAGCATATCTTCAAACAGAAGGAACTGAATATGCGACAACGACGATGGGTCGAGCTACTGAATGACTATGAGTGCTCGATCAGGTACCACCCAGGCAAAGCCAATGTTGTGGCTGACGCCCTCAGTCGAAAGGACGCTGCGCCTAAGCGCGTACGAGCTTTGCAACTCACGATACATTCTAGTCTTCCTTCCCAGATACGAGCTGCTCAGATAGAAGCATTGAAATCAGAAAACGTCAGGGCTGAAGCCCTACGCGGCTCAAGGCACCGATTAGAACAAAAGGAAGACGGTGCATACTACGTAACGGGACGCATTTGGGTCCCACTCTATGGCAACTTACGAGAACTTGTGATGGATGAAGCACACAAGTCTCGCTACTCGGTACATCCTGGATCGGATAAAATGTACCACGATATCAAAACTACGTATTGGTGGCCTAGCATGAAGGCCCACATAGCAACTTACGTCAGCAAGTGTTTGACTTGTGCGAGAGTCAAGACGGAGTACCAGAAACCCTCAGGCCTACTCCAACAGCCAGAAATACCACAATGGAAATGGGAGCAAATTTCCATGGATTTCGTTACCGGCCTGCCTAGATCTCAACGTGGTAACGACACTATTTGGGTGATCGTGGATCGACTCACAAAGTCTGCTCACTTCTTGGCTATCAAGGAAACGGATAAATTCTCCACTCTAGCAGAAGTATATCTCAAGGAAGTTGTCTCGAGGCACGGGGTGCCCACCTCTATTATCTCGGATCGAGATGCGCGTTTTACTTCAGAGCTGTGGCAAGCAATGCACAAATCCTTTGGCTCACGATTAGACAAGAGCACAGCGTATCACCCTCAGACGGACGGGCAGTCTGAACGCACTATTCAAACCTTAGAAGACATGCTTCGTGCATGTGTAATCGACTTTGGCAACAGCTGGGAAAAGCATCTGCCACTTGTGGAATTCTCGTACAATAACAGCTACCACAACAGCATTAAAGCTGCTCCGTGTGAGGCATTGTACGGACGTAAATGCCGGTCACCTCTTTGTTGGGCAGAGGTGGGGGATAGTCAGATCACCGGTCCAGAACTTGTGGTAGACACAACCGAACGAATTGCTCAAATATGACAACGCATGGCGGCAGCTCGTGATCGTCAGAAAGTCTACGCCGATAAGGGCAGGAAAGCACTAGAGCTCCAGGTTGGGGAGCGAGTACTACTCAAAGTTTCACCCTGGAAGGGTGTGGTTCATTTTGGTAAACGAGGCAAACTTAACCCACGATACGTCGGACCTTTTGAAATCATTGAGAAAATAGGCAAGGTGGCCTACAAACTGAACTTACCAGCAGAACTCAGTGCAGTGCACAACGTTTTCCATGTGTCGAATCTGAAGAAGTGCCTGTCAGATGAGACCCTCGTAGTTCCTTTGAAGGAGCTCACCATCGACGAGCAGTTACGATTCCTCGAGGAACCAGTTGAAATAACGGACTGGGATGTTAAGGTCCTCAAGAACACTAGAATACCTCTCGTTCGAGTTCGTTGGAACTCACGTCGCGGCCCAGAGTTCACCTGGGAACGCGAAGATCAGATGAAACAAAAGTATCCCCAACTATTCGTAAACAGTACAACCACTACTGAGGCTGAAGCTACGGAATTTCGGGACGAAATTCCAGATCAACGGGGGGAGGATGTGACACCCCCGGAAAACCAGGAAAACCATACAACTTAACTAGCTTCCTCAGTGAGTACTTACCAAATTTCGGGATGAAATTTCTTTCAACTTGGGGATAATGTGACAACTCGTAATTTAGAACCCTTCATTATATCTCGATGTAACATGCTTAAACGTTATGTGTTTACATATTAGTAAATGAAAGTTAGTGATTATCTTAATGTGCTATGTGTTATTAATGTGTACGTATAAAGTATAGTTTATACAAGTGTGTATGTAGTGAACCGGAACCAAAACACAAGAACCCAACTCGAGACCACTCGGTCTCGAGTGAATAGTGTAACTGTTGGGCCGGTTGGGCCATGCTCCTCTTCACCCCACTCGAAAACCCACTAGGGTGAACCAACTTAGAGCTAGTATATAACTCATACTCCTAGCCAACTTTGCCATTCTTTGGACAACTCACACTCACTCTCATACACACTCTCCTACATTCTCTCTCACTAAAACCCTAGAACCACAAACCTCCCCTCCTCTCTTTCGGATTCAACCGGTGGCACCAAGACTCTCGGCTCAAGCTCTAAATCATCACTCGGTATTTGGTTCGTTGATTCTTCAAACCCGAACACCATCCGGTTAGTATTTTATGTTCTAGATGTCACAATGATTGGTTGATAAATGAGATACATGATAAAAGTGTTGATGTGTGTGATATAGGCTAGTGATTCATGCTATGTGCTTTATTTCGGTTGACGAATGCATGATGATGTTACATGATGATGAAATGTTGTCTTGGTATAAATAATAGGTGATTGATTATGAATGATTGTCATCGGCTTTATATGGGTTTGGATCCGAATGGCTTGGTTATGTATAAATAAGGAGGTTTATTGCTCATGAAATCGGATTTGCATATGTATTAGATGATGTTCATGTTAGTCGGATTTTGTACTAAGGATTCTAAGAAACGAGTGCTTGATTAACCGGCTATTGTATGTATTATGATCGAATGATTGTTGAGATTGTCATGATTAGAATATATGATAGGATAGGGTTGTTTGATTTATCATATTGCAAAATGTTGAGAACCCTAAAATGATGAACAAGTTTGAATGTTGATATGAATATTTGAATATGCAAAGAATACTTGAAAGATGCCTTGTTTGATCCATTTAATCTAGATATTAGACAAAGAAACATGTTTGTGTGTTTTTATTGGATAGTACACAATTTCATGCACATGAAATTGCAATGCTATTGGATAGTACACCGAATGTTCTAGAAAGATTTCGGTTATAGGTATGAAAGACGACACCCTTGGTCTCGACTCGAGACCATGTAGATGACAACTCGAGACTGCGGTTGCGACACAGGTTGCGAGTCGAGAACCCCTAGTCTCGACTCGAGACCACACATCACCAGCACACAAACGACATGACTCGAGACCAAGTTACAGGTCTTGTTGCGACTCGAGACTTGACTCGAGACCACTAGGTCTCGAGTGATGAAGGCTAAGCCGAGACAGCACCGTCTCGACTCGAAATCTCTAGTCTCGACTCGAGACCACCTGGCTATATATATTCTGTTTGGGCTTGCACGAGTACAGGCCTAAGTATTTGGGCCGAATACGTGGACTTTATATGTTACCGTTGAACGTGTATGTTGTGCACTGTTGATTGGACTGCCATGAATAATACTTGTATGCAACGTGCTAGTACGTGTAGAAAACATACGTGCATTTCTTGGTTTGAACCTGACATGTATGATAACCATATTAGGACGTGGTTGACCACTAGCATCTAGACTTGACTTTCTGTGTATCTGCCGAGCAAACCAAGGTGAGTTCACACTTTCTACAAAGCATGGGATTCCCAGGGGTTGGGAATTGGGGTTAAGGAACATGGATTCCTCTTCCTTTCTTGGGTAGGACAGCATCGGTTCAGGAATATAATTCCTCGTCCTCATGGACAGATAACTCGTACTAGACCAAAACTCTATCACGAAGTCCCTCCTTTTTTATATCGACTTAATCGTCGGGCCAATGGCGAGCGGGTCATTAGTTAGATAGCGCTATTTAGGTTTGACAAGCCTCACACCGTGCCGCAGAGGACGGGTGTGAACTAATGGACTATGGCACGTCGGTGATGATAGACACCGACGCTAAGGGCACATAAACATGACTACAGTCAGCAGTCGATATGGTAACGAGTCTAGTAACATACACGGAGTAGCCCCCACGGCCGTAGAGCCAGATAATTAAACAAGGGGTAGCCCCCACGGCTGGATTGCCAGAGTAATTGGGTTAAACAAATCACGTTTTCAACTATGGGGTAACCCCCACGGCAGGATGCCAGATAAAGGAAACTGTTTTGGAAACAACCTAAAACGAACACCCAACTGTGAACTCGCTCAACATTATTGTTGACTCGTTACTACATGCTTTGCAGGTCTATAGGTACTTAGCTGGAGCTTGCATGGAAGAGAGTCGTTGTGGGACATGGACAGCTGTGTGCCATACTTTGAAACAATTGAACTGATGTTTTGGTTTTAAACGTTATGCTTCCGCTTGCAACTTAAACTATGTTTTGTTTGGACACCAATTGTATTGGTTGGATTTTATAATCACTTACATGCTTGTTCAATATGATTGGTGGCTGGATCCTGGTCAGTCACGCCTCCATGCGGTGGTATTCCGCAGGTGGATTTTGGGGGTGTGACATTAATAATCACATGGGTAAAACCCAAGTTTCTTATTACAACATATTTATAGGGATAAACCCTATTTTATTTAAAACATCGTCTTTTAGGTAACTTTTATAGCCACGTTTTTCCAAGCCGTCAGTGCTCTCCAGCTGGCTTTCTTCTAATTTGGCTTTTACATTTTGTTACCTGAAACGCGTTTTAAAAACATTTGTCAGTGGGAAATACTGGTGAGTGAATCCCAGTTTAATCAAGAAGAGTTTCATCCATTAACAGTATTGAGAGCAATCACATTGTTTATTTCTACACAATTACTCATTCAGTATTGTCAATCCTGACTGGTGGATCAAATTACACATTGGCTAACTCGTTGTCCAATGGTAACGTGTTCCCCATTTTGTATACAAAACCCCAACATACCGGCAGTAATTGAAGAACTACAAAGACTCAATCACTGCTCAATCACATTGTAATACATTTAAGGTTTTGTAAAAACAATTTACAAAAAGAAGATTACTCACATTGCTGACTTAGGTTTCTTCTAAGGTTTCCTGGTGATTATCTATAATTTACACAATGCACAAGCGTTAGTATAATAACCCTTTATATTTACATTAGTTATACCCTCCCCGAGACGGCATTCCAACAACTACGTCGGGCAGAACCCTGACAGCCGTTACGGAACCCTGGATCGATCGGGCAGCGTATCTAATAAGTAACCGGGGTTATGATACTTACATCGGGGCAGAACTTCGTTAATTAAGGGGGTATTATACCCGAGAATTATGATTGCTAATCAGAAATTAGAGAGAGAGCTCGAGAAATGAACGAATTCGACTGAAGGCCGATGCGTGCAATTTATAGGGCTGCATTTGGGGTCTCTCATGCCCCGCGTAAGATGAGGCAGGGGCTTACGCGGCCCGTGACATAGGGCAGTAGGGCTTAGGGTTGCTTTGTCACGGGTGTAGGTTCGCCGGGTGTAGTGCCACGTGGCAGCCTAGGGTCGTACCAGCCGTCACTCGCTCGCGGCCCGCGTAGATTCAAGCAGAGTCTGTCGCGGCCCGCCAGGGCCCCTATTTTCTTGTTTTTAATTAAATTTAATAAAAATTAAGATATTCGGGGTCCGTTTTTTACATATGGGGGGTATTTTAGGACATATTGGGATATTTTAAAATATTTTAGGGTGTCGGAAAAATTTCAGGAGGTTTGTTATAGAATCTCAACAATTCCAAGGACAGGTGGGTCTGGTCTGAAGATAGCAAAGATGGTTTTTCGGTGAAGGCTGTTAAAAATGTTTGATCACTGAAAGGGGAAATAGTCAGCGCTTCCTAATTTCGATTGGTGTAAATAGGTGCCTATTAAATGCAACATTGTGGCTTGGACATGTAATCTGGACAGACTTGCGATAAGACTGAACTTAAGAAGAAGGAATGTGGATATTACATCCGTTATGTGCCCTTTTTGTAACGAGTTTGAGGAAACGGTGGGACATCTTTTTTCGGCGTGTTCAGTGGCGAGTAGGGTTTGGGCGGAGATTAGTGTTTGGTGCAAAATACCCCCGATTTATATTTTCGATTTCAAAGACATTCTGAAAATTCACAATTATTTTCGAATTGGAAAGAAGGCTAAGATTATCATCCAAGGGTTGGTTATTATTTCGTGTTGGAGCATTTGGAAAGGAAGAAACGAGATGGTTTTCAATCAAATCAAACGCAGCCTGCAGGAGATTAGTCGAATGGGTTTGCTTGGTTAAGAATAGAACGTCATGTAATTATATTAGATGTGGTGATTGGTGTAAATACTCTATGTATATGTTGTAATTGTTTTTTTCTTCCCTTTGCCCGTTTGGGTCGAGGGTGTGTGTGTTGTATGGCCTTTGCCCGTTAGGGTCGGAGGTGTGTTTTTAATGAAGTTCTCTTTTCAATATATATATATATATATATATATAAACAAGTAATTAGTAATCTAATAATTAATCCAGCGAATAATCAAAAGTATAATTTAGAAAAAATAAATTACCTTAGATCGTCGTCTCGGTGATGTTCCTTCGTTCCCACGCTTCTTTCTTTCTGATAAAAACTTGCCGCTTCTTTTTTTTATTAGTTTGTTAAGTTTTAGGTTAAAGGGATTGGTTTCGGTACAAACAAATCCTACAAACTGTAAGAACTGATCCTAGCATTTAAAAAAAGTTAAATTATCACATACCAAAATAATACATACATAAAAGTAACACTTTTGAATTATATTAGCACATGAAAATTAATCAAGATAATTGATTTTAGCACATATTTGAATGTTAACTGGGTGTTATTAGTTAGTTTATTAAGTTTTAGGTTAAATTATAAAATGTTAATTGGGTGTTATGCGTTTGTTCGGTTTTGGGTTTAATTGGATATGGGCTCAAATCTAAAAAGTAGATGATAGTTTAATGGGTTAAATTGTTTCTTCGGTTTAGTTAGTTTGTTGGGTTTATTTGTTTAATTTTTATTGGGTTTAGTTATTTATTAGCTTATTACTTTTGTTGTAAACTATAAAATCTAAAATTACTTTTTCTCTAGGCTCGGTGTCAAAATTTCATTAAAGTTGATGTCAATAGATTCTCAATAGGACTATATTTTTTTGAATGACAAGCTAAACTGCTCTTAATGACTTATACTTACAAAAAGTTCATGTATTAGAAACTCAACTTTTCTTGGACGTAAAAATACTATGATACTTGAAAACCATGTATGAAAATTATAATTTTGAATGATGTAAATAACATAACAAATTATTAATATAAGAAATGTATTTTATGTTAAACAAAATACGTTTATAATGATATATTAAATTATGTTTATAAAATTGTCACAAAATTACCATACTAAGCATTCATGTATTAGAAGTCAACTTTTCTTGGACCGAAAGATACTCTTTATTGATTTATGAAATGAAATATGTAGTATGAAAATTTTAGTTTCAAATGATATAAATAACAAAGTATGAACATAAAAATATATGTTATGTTAAATAAAAATACGTTTATAATGATATATTAAATTCTGTTTCTAAAATTGTCACAAAAGTATTTCTTGGACCGAAAGATACTCTATATTAATTATGAACTCAATATTAATTATGAAATGTATTGTATTTAAACTTTTTACATCCTTACATCTTAAAAACACATAAAAATAAAAATAAATAAATAAACATTAAAGCAGTTCTAGCATAGTCGTATCAAAGATGCACAAAACATATTTACTCTCAAATGGGTGGCGGCGCAACTTGTTGCCCGACTACCTGCCATTGCTTTGTAATTGCCCTTTTTTCGTGTGGAATGAAATAGGTATGTATCCTCATGGACATTGGTGTAAATCTTAAAAGTAGCTTTACGGCGTGTAAGTTATTCAGTCTGAACAAAAAAAAATTTAAGGGTGTAAACGAGCAGAGAGTCCGAGCTTGTTTAACTTTCAAAGATTTCACACACTCGCTTATTATTAAATTATTTTATTTATATAATTTTATAACTAGTTAGATGTATACAATATTTATAAGTTTATATGTAATAATAATAAAAACTAATACATATATATAATAATAAAAAATTATACAAAAAGGTTCATTTAGGCTCATAAACCGGCTCAACCTTAATATCCGAAGCTCAGGTTCAAGCTCATTTACTAATTAAGCCTCAATAATAGCTCAAGCTCGTTTAAGCTCAAATCTATTTAAATTTCTAACGACCCGACACCAAGTACCTCACCAGTGGCTCGCCTCGTTTATAACCCGAAAAAAAACAAAAATCAAATTAAATTAAAATAAAATAAATACAAAATGGTAAATTATTATCGTGCTTACATGTGTCCCTCCGAGTCATGGCGGTGGTTTCCAACTTTCCATTTTCGACTTTATAAATCCCCATCACCACCTTCACTTCTGACACACAAAATCAAATCAAAACAATAATAACAAGAGTTTTCGGCAATGTCTGGTGAAGTAATTCGATGCAAAGGTAATATTATCTCATTTTGTTCATAAAATACCTTTGTTTTGATCTTTATTTTACGATGCATGATCTATTTTTCTGTTTTTCGATCGTTATCAGTTCTTGTGTCAGATCACAAGTTTTTTAATTTCTAATATGTTAAATAGAATAGTGTTGTTTAGAATTTATTTGGTTGAGGATTTATCGAATCATATCATATATGAAATATTTTAATTGTGTGTGTAGCTGCGGTGGCTCGGGAAGCCGGAAAGCCGCTGGTGATCGAGGAAGTAGAGGTGGCGCCGCCGCAGAAGATGGAGGTCCGGTTGAAGATCCTCTTCACGTCGTTGTGTCACACCGATGTTTACTTCTGGGAAGCTAAGGTTATAAATATATTTATATCTATACCTTAAGGTTATCAGTTGGTTCTTCGTTTCATGTTACGTTGAGCCATAGACGACGTAAAAACGTTTGAAACAATGAAACACACTTCTAAAATTTAGAACGAAACATAAAACGAGAAAATTGGGAAATATGAAAAATAGAGGGGAACAAAGTTGAAAGTTAAAAGGTTGTGAGGTTAAATTGGAAAAGATAAAAAGTTTGGGTTAAAGTAAAAAAAGCAAATAGTTTTGGGGTTTAAAATTAAAATATCAATTTTTTTTTTTTTTTGGAAAACTCTCTAAATACAACACATACATAATAGGTTGCTAATTTATAGTTTTTAAATAAATTAAATTGTGGTTTGTTGTGAGTTTTATTCGAAATTAAATGCTTGGGTGATATTCTTATTAACCCTAATTTTTACTGTGTTTTGATCATTTTAATTTTCTAAAGATGTGTGTTTGTTTTTCTTGTTTGTGGAAATTAGCAAGTAGAATTCTAGAACCACCTTAATCATAATTTTGTTTTTTTTTAATAAAAGAATCTAGAGTTTTATTTTACATTCACCTTATAAAGTTAGATAAACATAATAATTAGATGAGTTGAAAATAAACTTGTAAATGTGTTTTAATATGTTGTAACCTAATAAATATTTTTATTAAAAATGGAGCTATATTTTTATTTTAATAGCATATATTAGTGATCCTATTAAATATATTAATTATTTATAAAAATATATTTTTTTAGAGGATAAGTGTTGAAATTCGAAAAGAATTTTTAACCAAAATTCACTTTACTATATATAATTTGCAGTCTACACTTTTATTCATCTAGAATTATCCACCTAGGGTTGCATGGTATATGGAAAAGGTGTATTCATGTTGATCAAAACCTAAAGTGGAAATATTAATAGATTTAAGAGTAATATTAATAGATTTAAGAGTAAAATTAAAGGGTGCGTGAGTTAGCCAACAAAAAAAAGTTCTACCATTTTATCTTGGCTAATTTTCTTAAATGTGTGAAATATACTAATATGCTTTGCAAGAACCTTAAATATGATTTAACAGATACAAGCTAATTTTCTTAAATGTGTGAAGTATACTAATATGCTTTGCAAGAACCTTATATATGATTTAACAGTTACAAGCTTCCTATCATTTTTCTGTGATCTACAACTATCATTGTATGTTTTGTAGGGACAAAACCCCTTGTTTCCTCGCATATTGGGCCACGAAGCCGGAGGGTATGCTAAAACTTTTATAAACTTCTTGTATTGGGATAATTGATGTGAACACCACCAAAGTATTCATTTTTTAATTTCCTATCAAGATCACATATATATAGGTGACTCATCCAAGTATGTATCTGGTTTCATTTATATCAATTACCGACAAAAACATGTTTGTTGACACGAAAGTTCTGTTAATGTTTTTGAAAAGAAACAATAATAACTTATAACGTGTTGATACAAAAGAAACTTGATGCATAGGTTTCCTATGAAGTAATATCACAACCTTAAAAAAGAAGTTGGAAGGTTCGTGTGACCTCCACATATATTATCCCTTCTATATTATTTACCGAAATTTAATTGAACTTCTCTTATTAAGTTTTTACTTTATTCTACAGAATTGTAGAAAGTGTAGGTGAGGGTGTGACCGAACTGAAACCGGGGGACAAAGTCCTCCCAATATTCACAGGAGAATGTGGCGAGTGCCGCCATTGTAAGTCAGAAGATAGTAATATGTGTGATCTTCTTAGGATTAATACAGATAGGGGTGTTATGATCAATGATGGTAAGTCAAGGTTTTCAAAAGACGGTCAACCGATCTACCATTTCCTTGGGACCTCGACCTTTAGCGAGTACACGGTTGTTCATTCTGGGTGTGTTGCTAAGATCAACCCCGATGCTCCACTTGATAAAGTCTGTGTTCTTAGCTGTGGCATTTCTACAGGTTCGGTTGTTTTTATCGTTTCAGTATATCAGAATGTCACATGTATAGTATAGAATCGGCTTAACATATTTTTGTTGTTTTTTGGGCATGAAGGCATGGGTGCAACTCTGAATGTCGCAAAACCGAAAAAGGGTATGAGTGTTGCTATATTTGGGCTAGGAGCTGTAGGGCTTGCTGTGAGTTGACTTCTGTTTTTTTACTTCAATATGTACATTTGACTTTGTAAATTTTGAATATATCATCTTTGTAACTTTCGGTTTTCTTTTGTTTCTCAGGCTGCTGAAGGAGCTCGCATTGCCGGGGCTTCTAGAATCATCGGTATCGATCTAAATCCGAGCAGAGCCAATGAAGGTGAGTTGGTCAATGTTTGACTTTTTTTGTATCAAATGACTTGCTTCTTAACATACATTAATTTCTCTAAAAATGTTGTTTGATAACAGCCAAGAAGTTTGGTGTTACCGAATTCGTGAATCCAAAAGATCATGATAAACCAATCCATGAGGTTTTTTTAGCACAATATACTTGCATATATATTCTCTTTTTGGTAATACTTACGTAACTTTTTTGAACCTTGTTAGGTCATTGCTGAGATGACGGATGGTGGTGTTGATAGAAGTGTTGAGTGCACTGGAAATGTCAAGGCTATGATTTCCGCTTTTGAATGTGTTCATGATGTAACACATTTTCATACCCATCTTTTTGTTACTTGTAGAGATGGTCCTTTTGACCCGTTTACTTATGACTATCGAATGTATCGACGGGTCAAATTAGTCAAACAGATAGGAAGTTAAAAGAAAATCAATTCAAAGCATACAACCTCATTAACATCTTTTTATTAAAAGATTTAGTTATTTTAATACTAAAGTAACACTTCAAATTATTTACAGAAAAAGTACATGACATTTTGGCGGGTCAACCTAACTGGCTCTTGCTGACCCGCCCATCTTGCCACATCTACTAACTGGGGTACTACTAGAGTACTTTTATATAACCAGAAGTTCATTTGTATCTATCTAGGGTTGGGGTGTGGCTGTACTTGTTGGGGTCCCGAACAAAGACGACGAGTTCAAAACTCTTCCTATAAATTTCCTGAACGAGAGGACTCTGAAGGGTACCTTTTTCGGTAACTATAAGCCCCGTACCGATATTCCAGGTGTTGTCGAGAAATACATGAATAAGGTAAATTTTTTAATAATAATCCTGGGTTCATTTTGTTCTTAAGGTTACGATACATATAGTACAATAATGCATGTTTGTGGTGCAGGAATTAGAAGTTGAGAAGTTTATAACACACAGTGTTGGTTTCTCGGAGATCAACAAAGCGTTCGACTACATGCTTAAAGGTGAAAGTCTCCGTTGCATCATCCGAATGGATGCATAGACGGGTCATGTTGCGTATGTTAATAATATATGGTTTCTAGTATATGATATGCATACATAGAGGAATAAGGCTTGCTACAATGGGACTTATAATTCCCATGGAAGCTAGATATATAACATTATATGGTATGTAAGGTTTCATTTTTAATGATGCAACTTTTTTGGTGTTAGTAGTTATAAAAACGTTTGCGAATGTCTGTCTGTCTCGTCTCGTCTCGTTGGTGTGAATATGTCTGACTTAATGCCAAGTTTTATTGTGATACATCACAAATTCACAAGATAGGTAAGTTTTTTTTAACCTTTAGGGGTGTATGATGGTAAAACGCATCTTTGTAACTTCTTGAAATCGTTTAGTTAGAAGGATAGAGATACAAGGTTTAGTGAGTAATATATATATATATATAGGGTAAGGTTCATGCGAGAACCACCCTTATTGCGAGAACCGCGAGAACCAATGTGAACAAGTGGCAATTTTGGAAATACCAAATAACTTTTAAAAAAACACGCTTACCTGCTTTACTATATCGGACTTCAAGCCAAAATTAAACTACATTTAATACAAACTTTCATGTCCACTCTCCAAAATTATGAGTACATCCAGGTCTCTCAACGATTATCAACCTGAATCTATCAACAATTCGTCGATTACAATCGATTTCATCATCGTCTCGAATACATCATCACTTCACCATCATCAGTTCACCATATCGAAGCATCTGGATTGAGATTTTATCTCAGATTTGAGATTTTACCAGCAATTATTTCATATTTCGTCATATAATCGAGGTTAGTTCCCAAAATTCGTCCAGTGATTATAAGAATAGACGATTCAATGAGTGTGTCCCTAAGACAGTATCGCCGGAATTAATCGCCGTCGAAATCGCCGCCGCCAACGAAGTCATTGACGGATTGGTAATATAGATATGGTCATATTAATCGAGACACCGTTTGCAAGTTTATACAATTCGTTTATATTGTTATATGATAGATAATTTGTCGTTTGTACTTTTATATGATAGATTATTTGTCGATTCAAGCTTCGTTTTGTAGTGTGTGATATATAGCTATGCACATGTGCATATTTTTACATCATGGGTTTAACAAAATTGGCTATTAAGGTAATTCTTGTGTAATATGTGGTTATGCACATGTGCATAGATTGTAATAATAAGTCAATATGCACATGTGCATAGTGTGCAATAACATGTGAATAAGGTAGTTAATGTTGATGCAGGTGACATTAGATAAGGTATTTAGTTGTATTTTGGTGTGATGTATAGTTATGCACATTTGTATTTAATGTTAGATTATGTTAATTAGGTAGTGTTATGTGATATATAGATATGCACATGTGCATAGCTTGACAAAATATGTTAATATGCACATGTGCATAATTTGCCATAATTTTTATTTAATGTTAGATTATGTTAATAAGTCTATGGGATTTTGTCGCTGAATGGTGCAAGTTGGGATCAATATTCGTGCTAGATCTGAAGGATTTTGTGTATCTGCATCAGCGATACTGCGGATCTAAAAAATGGAAACAGGTTATGCTCTCAATCATTCAGATTATGCTATTGTTTATATGGAGAAACATGAATGATGTTTTTAATAGGAAGCAAACGAATCTGACACGTCTGAAGGAGGAAGTTAACACGCTTGGGTTTCTTTGGATTAAAAATAGGGCAAAGTGCAACGCTTTAAGTATCTGTTTTTTATCAGTAACACTCGGTAAGGATCTGATTATTACCAGCAGATATATATATATATTGTTATTTAGGTATCTGTTTTTTATCAGTAATTTTGAAGTAATTCTGATTTCCATCAATGATTTATATGAATGTGATTCAACTCGTTGATCTGTTAACTGTGCTTGTTATGTTATCGCACAGATCTTATACAGTGACATAGCCGACCTAGTATGTATATGTGAACCAAATAAAGTTAATAATATCATTCATGTGCATAGTGAGTTTGAGCAGATTTGTTTAGGATACGTGTATATGATTGTGGGTAATTAGAAAATGCTGGTGTTGTTGTTTTAGGTAATGCACATGTGCATAGTGAACTTGAGAAGTTTTGTGTAAGATACGTGGTTTTGTGTAATTAGGATATGATGGTGTTATTGGGATTTTGTGTAATTAGGATATGATGGTGTTATTGTTTCATGTGATTCACATGTGCATAGCAAACATGAGCAGCTTTGTTTAATATACGTGTATATGATTTTGTGTAATTAGATTTTGTTGATGTTGTTGTTTAAATTAATGCATATTTGCATATTGAATTTGAGCACATAACATTAAACTTTACATATGGATTGATTTTAAGCATCATTATAAGAATATGTGATGCACATGTGCATATAGATGCACAAATTCATATCGTTACAGTGATGAAAAAGGTTGTTTAATGCACATACTAATTGAAATTGCATGTTTGATTATATTATGTTTCAATTATTATTGTAGGAAAAAATGAAAAAAAACGAAGAAAATAACACTTTTGTTGAGATCGAATGACAAAGTAGCAACAAAACTGCCAGATGATAAGGAAGGTGAATACAAAAGTGATGATAAGGAAGGTGAATACAAAAGTGTTAAGTGAAAAGCCAAAAAAGGTTGGTTATCAGTCGATGATGCAGTTGGTAATATATGCACATGTGCAGCCAATTGTTACTTTCTGTTGAACGTTGTTCTTTGATGTCACGTGCAGTTACGGCAGGATAAAGAAATACAAGGAATATGACAAGTAGACGAATGCACGATGTGATGGATCTTATGTGATGGATGATAAGGGCGACAAGACAGTGGAAAACATTAATGAAAAAAAGTTGGATAGAACGATGTTATATTGAAAATCATGGTTGTTTTTTGTATGATGGTTTAGATGTTGGTTATTTTCTTTTAACGATAATTTATATTTGTTTATTGGACGATGACAACTATGTGATCGTTAATTACATAATTTGATGTAATATGGTATAGTATATGTTGGAAATGCACATGTGCATAAGGTAAATTAGTATGAACAGTGGTGATATATGATGTGTTACCGAATGATTATATTCAATTTACAACGTTTTCAAATGTTATATGGTGGTTGATATAGTATATGTTAGAAATACACAAGTGTGTAATATTGTGACGTAAATGATTGTGTTGCCTATGCACATGTGCATATTTATATATTATGATGCATAGTGGCAATTCATGATGGTGTTTGGTATAGGATATGTAGTTTACAATGTTGTATGGTGTATGGTATAATATATGTTGGAAATGCCCAGGCACATATTGATGTGATATAATGTGTGGCATAAATTATGTTGGCAATGCACATGTGCATACCGTAAAGGTAGTAATGTTTAATGGTGTTTGACATAGTATATGGTGGCAATGCACATGTGCATAATGTATACGTTGCAATGTATAACAGGTGGATTGAAAATGGAGTACGTGCACTTAAAACATAATGACATTAGAAACAGTGAATCGACAAGTTTAGATGCTACGGTTTCAATGTTGAAAATGCACGCATTGGGTAATGCACATGTGCATGTGTTGAAATATTGGACATATTGGTAATTTATGTTAAATGGACATGAATAAAACAATGAATATTACACTGTTAAGTAGATAAACAATAAGTATAAACAATGAATGTAAAGAAAAACAAGTGATAATCAATATATAAGTAGTTGCGTGTGGAAAATCCAGTTGTTGTATAATAAGTGTTGTACATCATCACAATGTCCTCCTAGTGATTAAACGTTCTATTTAGAGTAGGGAATTCTGTGACAACCTGTGATTTACGGCACCTAATTACGTGATTAACAAGTAATTAACGCGATAATAAATAGTGTTTACAGCGCGAATTAACTTAATTAGGCCTTTGGAGTGCCTAGGAACGTCTATCCGGTTCTACAGTGCGCGTGTGACGCTCTGCGAAGAGACTGTTGAAAATTAAACGGTAATAAACTGAAACCGTACGAAATACTGATGACGCCGACAAATATGGATGTTACACGAATATTTTACGCTTATGAAGTTTGGGTCACGATGTTGGGTCTCGTAGGAATTACGGGCCACTTACACATGAGACGGGCTTGTGGGCCGTGGGCCCAAGCCCCAAAACCCACAAGCCTAAACCTGTAATAAGTTAAATCCTATAAGATCTCTAAAAATCTTTAGAAATCTACACAAATCTTACCAAATTTTACAAAAAAAATATCTTCAAGAGATTGTGTTTCAAAAGTTGAGACACACAAATCCCCACAAGAAATCTTATCTCAATAGATATAACATCTGACCTGAAGGTAAATTATATACTTGAAAGACAATAAAATTTCTATCCTCCCCTCACTCTATAAAACACCCTCCTTCCTTTGTTTTGTGCAGACATATCATAAGCAAACACATACACACCCACATGAGCCCTCTATCTCTCTCTCGGTCATATTATACAAACACACAGAAACCAAATACCTACACTCTCACATCCACTTCCTCTCCCTCTCGTTCGTGGTCTGAAGACGGAGCCGGACTCCGGCGTCGGTTCACACCCACACACAACCGACAACACCCCCCCCCCCTTTGGCAGATTAAGCGAAGACACCGCCACCGTGCGGTGGTGGTGAGCGGCGGTGGCAAAGCAGCAGACGGAGAGAGAGACTGAAAGGCGAGAGAGAGAGAAAACCGGCGGTCGAAGACTCGGACCGCCGGTCGGTTCAATGGTCCGGTGGTCAGCGTGATTATCCGACAGGTATATTATGGCAAGTATATACAAGACGTAATATTATGGCAAGTATCCGACAGGTATATTATTTACGTTCGTTAGTTATTATTATACGCGAATTCGAGCTCAAACCGATCCATTTAAATATGCTTTACATCTTTACTTAACTGACGAAATCTCATATATTGAATATATTGTTTGAATATTGATTGAGTTTTGAAAAATAACGACAACTTGTGTTGTCGGGGCGTCCAAAAACAGAGGAAACTCTGCCCGTTTTTCAAGAAAACCCGTAAAATAAGACGAGTTTTAAAAACATGCTTTTCTTGTAAAACGACAACTATTGTTATAAACGACTTTTACGAGATACATATATAAAGTTTCCTTCGACAACAACTCACAACTTACGAAAACAACGATTCGGAAAATATTTACAACGACAAACATAGTTGTTTTGAACTTCGGAAATCCGACGAATTCGTTTTATAGAAATAAATATAGTTTTTATATTTATACCACACGAATTCCCTTATAAAAATAAATATAGTTTTATATTTATTTCGAACTTCAAACAAACTCGATAATACTTTCGCAAAATAAATATAACTTTTTATATTTATTACAAACGCCAAAACGGCGTATACGTATATTATGGCAAGTATATACAAGACGTAATATATAATACAAATTTATTATATATTACTTTCATACGAATATTCCTTTATATCAACATACGACTTCTTAAAACGAGCTAACAAGTATAACTTCTTCGTTTCTTTCAAGCTAACTACTTACCGTTGAATCGTTCGATTAACGATTCGGTAGAGCTCGATGACACGTAGTTTAGTTACTACATTTATTTAGAAACTTATAAGATATTCCGTGCTAGGAGTATTATAGAACGCACGCTAGCAACTCAAGTCTTGGAAATGACATCACGAAGTCGTAAATTAGCTAGCTTTGCACAGGAATATTCAGGTGAGTTCATAACCCCGCTTTTTACTGTTTTACAATTTTGTAAATGTTTTCGGGGTGGAAAGACATGCACGTTTTGCAAAAACAAACAAAGTTTTTAACAAACGCAACACTAGTATTTCTAAATCATATTACGAAGGGATTTCAAGGAACTCAAATGATTTACGAAAGGTTTATACTAAACATACAGGTTTTTACAAAACAAAGGTGTATTATCGAAATGAATGATTTTCATGACTAGGGATGGATCGTTTGGTAATGATATATAGAGAATGAGGAGCCAGCCTTAGTGGCTGGGGAGGCCAGCCTTAGTGGCTGGGGAGATTCAGCCTTAGAGGCTGGGGTAAAATACATGTTACAATTTTTACAGACATTTTTACACATGGTATGTTTAGCGTAAGGAGGGTTACTACTTAGATCATGTGAGTGGGTAGGCGCAACTTGGGATCATTAATCCTCATTGTAGGACCGAGGGACAGGAGCGGTAGATCTATCTGGGTGTAGCGAGCCCAACCCTAGGCCCAACCAGAACGGACCTCGGGGTGACTTTGTACCCAACGCATAAATTTGCTAGGTTTGAGTCTTCCTACTTGCACTTCACACATATCAATGGCCTTGCAAACCATTGGTGATCTCTTTTTCCTTATTTGCTACATACCAGGGACATATATATTTACGAAACTACTTGTTCATACAAATTAAAATACCATGTTTTATACAAAATTCAAAGCACATGATTATGCGGGTAAGGAGTCAAAGTCAGGGTGGGCATTGACGGTTATATGAACATTACAAATACAAGGCTTTACAAATACATGGTTTTATGAACATAACGTGTTACAAACACAACGTTTCCATATATCTTGGCAAGAAAATGATTTTTAAATTCATTTTCTCAATACTATTTCAAAAACCGGTTTTTCCAAAGATTTATTTCAAATCTTTCACAACTCAAAAGATTTATTTCAAACCTTTCACAACTCAAAAGATTTATTTCAAATCTTTTACAAACAAACTATGAACTCGCTCAACTTTATGTTGACTTTTTCGCATGTTTCTTTCTCAGGTTACAGTTCTAAGACAAGGCACGGTTGGAATAGGAGAACCATCGAGAATTCGAGTACTTAGCAGGCGTTCAGTTTCTAGAAGTCTTTGCTTATTTGCTTCCGCTGTGCAATGACGATACCAGTCCAGTCACGCCAAGCTCTGATAATTTCGGGGTGTGACAGATTGGTATCAGAGCTATAGGTTACAGCGAATTAGGTTCCTGTTGTGATACCTAGGCTCTAACCTCACTTTTCTCTGGGACTTAGACTATTAAGACGTTGAATACATACAGAACGCCTAGTACTCGAATATGGTCTCCAACCGTTGCCGAAAAGCAAACAGTCAAAAAAAATTTTGTTTTCAAACATACGCTATTGTGATGTTTTATACACGGTACACAAAACAATTACATACAGTACACAACACTCTGAGAGTTTAGGAAACATGCATTTAAGACCTTCGGAAAAGGGAGTTCAGCTGGGAGGATAGTCTAGTGGGGCTAGGAAGTTCAGTCTGAGAGGCTGGGAGGATAGACTAGTGGGACTAGGGGAAATTACTTGATTGCTTATTGGTGACTAACATGTTCATTCGGTTATAGGATTGATTATTTGTGCATATGTGTGTTTATTAAAGGTCATCACGTAGGAACCGCGAATATTAACTCGGGCACACATTATCCATGTTTTCTATGATATTTTGACTTCCCGAGCAGACAGCCTACGTATAACGAAACACTAGCGCACGAGAATACATGGAACTCAATTTTACGTCAACGGATGTCGGAGTACATCACATTCTACGCAAAACGAAACACTAGCGCACGAGAATACATGGAACTCAATTTCTACGTCAACGGATGTCGGGGTACATCACCTTCTACGCGGCACACAACGCTAGTGCACAGGTATACGTGAAACTTAAGCTATACATCAACGGAGGTTGAAGTACGACACATACGACTATTGAGGCGAGGCCTTTGAGAAGGAACGATGACGCAAATTTAATGACGACGCTAGATTCCTGTCAGCAGGAGAACTAACGATCAGGAAACGACAACTTGTCACGCGATCCTGCAACGACACGAATCACGCCAGGGAGAAGACGATTGTCTCCGCATTTCTTCCCCCCCCCCCCCCCACCTAATTAATGACGAGTACGCTATGTTCGACATTCCATGGTAATGTCACTTAACAACCGGATATCACACGCAACCCCAGGTAAAGTCCTCAAATTTCTTTTATTGAAATTTCGAATTTCACACTTACTGAGTAGATTTTCGTATCTCTACTCCTCTTAATGGTCATTGTATCACGATCATTTCATTTCAAGTTACGTACATGGTTTTTCATTGTAACCATGCCTAAAGTTTTCTTGTCAAAACATATATTTATTGTCGGATTGCGCTAAAACCAAGTTCAATTGTTTGAACTTGCTCATTACACTTATTCGATTCGAGACACCATATGATGTATTGGGAGCATTATATTCAAATCAATTTTTAACGAGCACTTCATTTGTTCCGATTCGTGGTAAACTTGTTTGGTATTTGACTCCATTAAATTGTTTGTTGATTTCGACACCTTGTGGTGGTATTTTCACTTATTTGAAGCTTGCGCTAAACTCGTTTACGCATCTCATGCACGGATCTAAATATTTATTGATTGTTTTCCAATCCACTTCGATTTATTATATCAAAGCGGTCTTAATACAATAGTGTGTTAAGACAATGGTACACAAATTCATTTTATATTCTGGTGTACCTACTAACGGTTCTTTCGACATCAATCGAATATTTCGCAATATTCATTGCTTCTTCCTCTTCGATCGAAAACATTATTTCTTTAATGTTCCATTTTCAATTGAAAATCTTTCGATGTTTGTTGGAACAAACATTCATATTTACTTCATGGCGTTTTCATTTGACTTCAAACACGGTGGATTCGTTTGATCACCACTATTATTGAATTATTAAGTCACTACGACACCTTGTGGTGTCAGTACAAACTTGTAGCTTGGGTTAATTATGATTGAGCGTTTTATGCAAAACACAGGTGATACTTGTTCGATCACCTCTATTATTAAATTGTTTCATTCATTGCGACACCTTGTGGCGTCAGTATGACTTGCAGCTTGCGCTGATCACGATCGAGCGTTTCATGCAAACTATTATATTTGAGATTGTTGATTCTAAGTTCATCCAGTGGATGTTATTGCTTCTAGAACTCATTTACATGTTATAAACGTTCATATGGAATTCGATTGGTCGAAGTTCCTGTTCATTGTTGGATCCTTGTTAACTTAGTCGCACTGGTGACTATATCATTAAGTCTTGTTCCGATTACGCGGTCATTCACTTTGTTATTATTCGGACTTACCTACGAATAACACAATTCTGAGGGGATAACATAGTCTAAATTTCGAGGACGAAATTTCTGTAACAGGGGGAGAATGTGACAACCCGTGATTTACGGCACCTAATTACGTGATTAACAAGTAATTAACGCGATAATAAATAGTGTTTACAGCGCGAATTAACTTAATTAGGCCTTTGGAGTGCCTAGGAACGTCTATCCGGTTCTACAGTGCGCGTGTGACGATCTGCGAAGAGACTGTTGAAAATTAAACGGTAATAAACTGAAACCGTATGAAATACTGATGACGCCGACAAATATGGATGTTACACGAATATTTTACGCTTATGAAGTTTGGGTCACGATGTCGGGTCTCGTAGGAATTACGGGCCACTTACACATGAGACGGGCTTTTGGGCCTTGGGCCCAAGCCCCAAAACCCACAAGCCTAAACCTGCAATAAGTTAAATCCTATAAGATCTCTAAAAATCTTTAGAAATCTACACAAATCTTACCAAATTTTACAAAAAAATCTCTTCAAGAGATTGTGTTTCAAAAGTTGAGACACACAAATCCCCACAAGAAATCTTATCTCAATAGATATAACATCTGACCTGAAGGTAAATTATATACTTGAAAGACAATAAAATTTCTATCCTCCCCTCACTCTATAAAACACCCTCCTTCCTTTGTTTTGTGCAGACATATCATAAGCAAACACATACACACCCACATGACCCCTCTATCTCTCTCTCGGTCATATTATACAAACACAGAGAAACCAAATACCTACACTCTCACATCCACTTCCTCTCCCTCTCGTTCGTGGTCTGAAGACGGAGCCGGACTCCGGCGTCGGTTCACTCCCACACACAACCGACAACACCCCCCCCCCTTTGGCAGATTAAGCGAAGACACCGCCACCGTGCGGTGGTGGTGAGCGGCGGTGGCAAAGCAGCAGACGGAGAGAGAGACTGAAAGGCGAGAGAGAGAGAAAACCGGCGGTCGAAGACTCGGACCGCCGGTCGGTTCAATGGTCCGGTGGTCAGCGTGATTATCCGACAGGTATCACCATTTTTTCCGGTGGGCCTTGTCTTTATCCGGCGGGTATCTCGGTAAATCCCCTCTCCTCATTTCTCTTTTTCTTCTATTTACTGATAATCGGGGATGTTGATGATGTCGGGTTGTTTTCCGAGGAGGAGGATGGTTGATGGTGACGGCGATGGGGGCGGTGGCCGACACCATTGCCGGCGACGGCGAGAACGAGATCAGGCGGTTGAGGGTCTTGTTTGGTGTTCGACTTCGGTTCAAGACACAGACTCGGTTAACTCGATGGTGGCTCGGTTCAGTGGCGCACAAGGTTCAACAGATTCAAGTTTAGGTTTCGCGGGTTGACTGGTCAAACAGGTCAACTGGTCAACGGCTCGGGTCAACTCAGTTAACTTTTTCGTCATAAGGATGGTAAAAATTTAGAAAGATTATTATTTACGTTCGTTAGTTATTATTATACGCGAATTCGAGCTCAAATCGATCCATTTAAATATGCTTTACATCTTTACTTAATTGACGAAATCTCATATATTGAATATATTGTTTGAATATTGATTGAGTTTTGAAAAATAACGACAACTTGTGTTGTCGGGGCGTCCAAAAAACAGAGGAAACGCTGCCCGTTTTTCAAGAAAACCCGTAAAATAAGACGAGTTTTAAAAACGTGCTTTTCTTGTAAAACGACAACTATTGTTATAAACGACTTTTACGAGATACATATATAAAGTTTCCTTCGACAACAACTCACAACTTACGAAAACAACGATTCGGAAAATATTTACAACGACAAACATATTTGTTTTGAACTTCGGAAATCCGACGAATTCGTTTTATAGAAATAAATATAGTTTTTATATTTATACCACACGAATTCCCTTATAAAAATAAATACAGTTTTATATTTATTTCGAACTTCAAACAAACTCGATAATACTTTCGCAAAATAAATATAACTTTTTATATTTATTACAAACGCCAAAACGGCGTATACGTATATTATGGCAAGTATATACAAGACGTAATATATAATACAAATTTATTATATATTACTTTCATACGAATATTCCTTTATATCAACATACGACTTCTTAAAACGAGCTAACAAGTATAACTTCTTCGTTTCTTTCAAGCTAACTACTTACCGTTGAATCGTTCGATTAACGATTCGGTAGAGCTCGATGACACGTAGTTTAGTTACTACATTTATTTAGAAACTTATAAGATATTCCGTGCTAGGAGTATTATAGAACGCACGCTAGCAACTCAAGTCTTGGAAACGACATCACGAAGTCGTAAATTAGCTAGCTTTGCACAGGAATATTCAGGTGAGTTCATAACCCCGCTTTTTACTGTTTTACAATTTTGTAAATGTTTTCGGGGTGGAAAGACATGCACGTTTTGCAAAAACAAACAAAGTTTTTAACAAACGCAACACTAGTATTTCTAAATCATATTACGAAGGGATTTCAAGGAACTCAAATGATTTACGAAAGGTTTATACTAAACAAACAGGTTTTTACAAAACAAAGGTGTATTATCGAAATGAATGATTTTCATGACTAGGGATGGATCGTTTGGTAATGATATATAGAGAATGAGGAGCCAGCCTTAGTGGCTGGGGAGCCAGCCTTAGTGGCTGGGGAGGCCAGCCTTAGTGGCTGGGGAGGATCAGCCTTAGTGGCTGGGGAGATTCAGCCTTAGAGGCTGGGGTAAAATACATGTTACAATTTTTACAGACATTTTTACACATGGTATGTTTAGCGTAAGGAGGGTTACTACTTAGATCATGTGAGTGGGTAGGCGCAACTTGGGATCATTAATCCTCATTGTAGGACCGAGGGACAGGAGCGGTAGATCTATCTGGGTGTAGCGAGCCCAGCCCTAGGCCCAACTAGAACGGACCTCGGGGTGACTTTGTACCCAACGCATAAATTTGCTAGGTTTGAGTCTTCCTACTTGCACTTCACACATATCAATGGCCTTGCAAACCATTGGTGATCTCTTTTTCCTTATTTGCTACATACCAGGGACATATATATTTACGAAACTACTTGTTCATACAAATTAAAATACCATGTTTTATACAAAATTCAAAGCACATGATTATGCGGGTAAGGAGTCAAAGTCAGGGTGGGCATTGACGGTTATATGAACATTACAAATACAAGGCTTTACAAATACATGGTTTTATGAACATAACGTGTTACAAACACAACGTTTCCATATAACTTGGCAAGAAAATGATTTTTAAATTCATTTTCTCAATACTATTTCAAAAACCGGTTTTTCCAAAGATTTATTTCAAATCTTTCACAACTCAAAAGATTTATTTCAAACCTTTCACAACTCAAAAGATTTATTTCAAATCTTTTACAAACAAACTATGAACTCGCTCAACTTTATGTTGACTTTTTCGCATGTTTCTTTCTCAGGTTACAGTTCTAAGACAAGGCACGGTTGGAATAGGAGAACCATCGAGAATTCGAGTACTTAGCAGGCGTTCAGTTTCTAGAAGTCTTTGCTTATTTGCTTCCGCTGTGCAATGACGATACCAGTCCAGTCACGCCAAGCTCTGATAATTTCGGGGTGTGACAAATTCAGCATCAACATCAGTGCCAACCCCACCCATCTTGACCCGTCTTCACTCTGGTGTTTCTCAGCACGCCATAAGATGCATAAACTCCACCCATGCCTCCCCGGTTGTCGGCTTGTTCTTCCATTTTTTTGTAGTTGTCAGCCACCCAAGACCCTTTGTTTAATGCCATTCTGTACATAATTGGATAGTCATCCATAAGGCACCTGTTCAGAATCCATACATAAACATAATCCATACATCAACGACATCGTATAATTTTCAACATAATGCACATGTGCATATAAGTTAATACAATATCATTTACAATCAACATGCACATGTGCATATACAGTTCTCTCAATCTAAAACAAGTTTTTCAAGCCAACGATTTAGCTCATCAATTTCTATTACATAAAGATAATATAATGTATTATATAGGTAAGATGAAAACCCATCATAGATAATTCCCAATACCAACATCACTGTAATACCTCTCCTTTTGTGACCAGCTCTAAGGTTTTTATTTTTTTTTTAAGTCCTATTTTGAGATTGAAATTGACTTGTAAGATAGCTTATGTTTCAGTTTAATACTTATAACAATAATAGATTTAACAAGCCTTAAAATTGACCAATTAACATATAACTTTAACAAAATACCAACTTAATGCATACTTAAATAACAACTATAAGTAAAAACTAAAGTGAATGTAAACATAAATTACAAACTATACCATCTATTGACAAATTAAAGATTTATATATAAACATTTTACCTGAGAAGATACCACTTGGCTAAAAATTCACCATCACTTCTGACCTGCAACTACCACCAAACACCAAACAATAATGCCTAATTTATTTGGGATTCGAATAGAATAAAACCTGTTGGAGTATGCTATATGTAAAATTGAATTACTTACAGCAGCCATCGTCATGTCATTGCAACTTGTTTCGATTCCAGAACAACCAAATAATATTTCAAAACGAGATTCGAATCAAGGGCAAATCATAAATTGAAATCATAGCATAAACATCTGAATTGGTTTCGAAAACTAAAACCTTCAGATGCCGTAGGTTCAACTCCAACACGAGATGAGTCAGACGAAGCCATGTGTAGCCGAAATCAGTATCCCAACGCCGTTATCAGTATCCCAATCGAATCCCCTGTAAGATCGCCGCCGTGAAACTCACCACCGTAGATCTCCATTGCCGATTAAGCAAAATCTCCAGCGAAACCCTAGATTGTGAATGACGATGGTGAACAGGGGCTGAAATAAGAGGAGAGCGTGTTTTTTTATTAAATGTCACTTAATTACAAATTTGCCATGTGTTCACATTGGTTCTTGCGGTTCTCGCAATAAGGGGTGGTTCCTAACGGATCTTTGTCCTATATATATATATATATATATATATATATATATAAAACAAATTAGAGATTGTAGGCTTCTACTTGCAAACTTGTAAGACTAATGCTTAATTGGGTTCAAACATTTACTTGTTCATAAAATATTCCAATAATAAAGTTGTTATAGATCTAAGACGCATGTTTAAATATCGGTATCTAATTCTCTAATGATGTTGTTGATGTTGTTTGGTCAGAGACGGAAAAAAACTCTACCGAATATTAACTTTGAATAAATTTTTTATTTAGATTTTATAATGCACCATATTTTAAAATAACCAAAAATGTAAAGGAGTTCAATTAACCTCACTAGTACAAAACTGATGTGTGTAAAATGCAACATATAAATTACATCAAATGAGGCATAAAACTAACCCTTTTTTAGTACTAATATTGGAAAAAGAGTGTTTTTGTCTTCCTTTTGTATTTTCAGGATTAAATGAGCTCAAAAACGCAAAAGAAGCAAAAAGACAGCTAAATCCAACATAAATACAAGAAAAGGAACATTAGTGGATTGCCCGAACCCTCAACGGCACCTTCCAAAGCAAAATAGAGAAAACAGAAGGCTGAACACGCCCCGTGCTCAGCCAGCACGGGGCCGTGCCCAAGAAGCAGCAGAAAAGACAAACCTATAGAAGCTTCTATTGCCCACCACGGGCCGTGCTCAGCGGACACGGGGGCGTGTCGAAAGTACAGCAGGCGCATTTATTGTAATTGCGAATTACAATTAATGAGGAGAGAGAGTGTCAGA